>JAVGVS010000707.1:102500-131383 GCA_032718565.1 Distichodus sexfasciatus
CCAAGAAGCTGCCCACTGTCGAATGCAGAGCTCACATGTGGTTGTGGTGCACTGTGTGCTGTGCTGTATTCGCAGTGACAAATAATCACTAACTTTGACTGTATAAAACATAATTACAACTTGCATAACTACATTCAAATTTCGGCCGACTTGAATAAAAACACTATGAACGCTACATGAACACTGCCTGATTGCTGCGTGCTGAAAAACAGTTGGATAACGATGTGCACCATTTCTAACAGAGGTGGCAAAAGTGCACGTTAGTCACTCGAGTAGATGTACAAATACTCAGGTAAAGGTTGAAGTACTGACTCAATGTCTTTACTAAAGTGAAAGTAAAAAAGTACAGACTCAGAAATCTACTTAAAGTATACAAGTAAGACGTAGCCGTGTGAAGGACAAAAGAAGCACTTCTCGGTAAAGTCAACTAGACCTCATGTCGGATGAATACAACTGGAAGATTTCCCATTAGCTCTGTTAAACATGCATTCTCCAGGAGTCTTTCTTGCCGCCAACTGCTTCAAACATTTCTTTGAGATTATGCCAGGGATGTGGAATGTTTTGCTGGAATCGTCGTCTCCATTCTCTCCAACGTTTTCAGTCACGTCACGTACTGATCTTTTTCCCGCTACCGCCGCTGCCATCATGCTTATACTGTGCCTGTTTCCTCTAGTATTACATCTGATGACTTGTCGTGGGTCGTGTCACGTGAATGCGCGTTATCATTTGAAGCATTCTGATTGGTGGAATAGTGAACGTGACACAAGCGAACACACCCACGCTACGTCTTATCCCCTCGATGTCTTGCGCAATGATGCGAAATAGGCATAAATAGCTTAATAATAGCTAACCCCGCTCAAATGAATTGAAACTAGAGTAACGAGCCTGTTTTAAATATGTAAGGAGCGGAAAGTACAGATATTCATGTTAAAAATGTATCGAGTAAAAGTACAAAGTTGGCAGAACAATAAGTAGTCAAGTTAAGTCAAGTCAAGTAGTCAAGATCTGGGGGTTCATGGTCATTTGAGATTAAAGGTGAAAGGGGGGATTGGTGCTGTCATCTTGCCACTCTTGCTGATTGCTCAAGTTTGCAGACGGTGGTTTGGTGTGATGCCGAGACCCCTGTAAGCCCTCATGTCTGTGTTACCTTCCAGCTCTCCCTTCTTAACTAGGCTGCCATAGCTACTCTAGCATTGCCGGAGGTTAGGTTAGGGCACTTAACTTTCTCCTCTCTCTTCTTCTTTTTCTGAGCTGTTCCCGAGCTGATCCTGAGATGACGCTTGGCTGACCGAACCCTCACCGGGACTCTATGGAGTTGCCCCGAGCTGACGCTGACCATCTCGACCCTACCAAGCTGACGCTGACCAACTGGACTCACCAGGAGTCCCTGGAGACGTTCTGAGCTGACGCTTGACTTTGTCAACCCTCCCGAGCTGATCCTGACCCACTCAACCCGCAGCAGGACTCCATGGGGACATCATCATGAAACAAACAGGGATTGGACCTTATGGACGTCTACTGACGTAGCAGCACAATACTGAACTGATTTCAGGTTAATGTTGCTGAGAGGGTCCTGCAAGTGGCCCATCAACAACCCGGGATTCGAAATATCCCTTGGACTATTTTTGTATCTTTGCTTCTTTAAATAACTAACAACTCATCTTCATCTATGGCTTGCTGTGCATTAAATGTTGGTGCGCCTGGTCGCCCAGAGGAGGATGGGGTCCCCCTCCGAGTCTTGGTTCCTCTCAAGGTTTCTTCCTATTAGAGGGAGTTTTTCCTTGCCACTCTCGCCTCAGGCTTGCTTGTTGGGGGGTTTAGGCCGGTTATATGTAAAGTGCTTTGTGACAATGACTGTTGTTAAGAGCGCTATATAAATAAATTTTGAATTGAATTGAACTGAATCAAGTAAAGTATAGATTCTCGTGATACCTTTACCTGGGATTCGATCCGGCAACCTTCCAATCACGGGGCGTACGCCCTAAATTGCTATTGATGTTTCTGAATATATTAGAGATTTATTTAATGTATAAATTCTCAGTGTTTGCTTTCAGCTTAATTTTTCTATTATTTTACTAGTTATTCGTTGACATTTTGAAATGCTTTGGGTTTGCTCAGAGCTTGTGTTTTAGAGATAAGCAGCCCTGTTCCAAAAGTCATTACATTTTTATGAATTAACTTGTGAAAATGCACCTGATTTGGAAGATTCTTACTGCGGACACTCAGAATAGTCGTACTGGCTGTGCAGCAGGAGTTTAGTGCCAGTGTGTGTGTGTGTGTGTGTGTGAGTGTGAGTCATCTAGCTGCTGAAGCGTGTGTGTGGGTCGCATGTTGGAGCTGACAGTGGCAGAGCGACTGAGTCACACACCACTGTGGTATTTACCAGTACTGCACTCCCACCTCAACACACACACATACACACACAAGCACACAGGAGAGAGTGAAACACAAACAGGATCTGGAGCCGAATCTGAGTCTTTCTGAGGAAATGTCAAGACGCCTACAGATAATTACATGTCTGGGAAAAGAGCACAGAACAGACAAAAAGAACTCCGGGAAGAAGGTGGAGAACAGACAAGACATCAGTAGGATGTGTTGGAAGATGTTTATTCATAAAGTCAAATGCAGAAGTCGTTAAGAGTGATAAGCAGTTTCAAGAACTTTCCATACATTTTAATTGCTATTTACTTGGGAATGTAACAGTTAGGGAGTTGACCCTGTGATTGGAATGTTTCGGTTCAAGTCCCAGACCAAGGTACCACTGAGGTACTCCAATTAAGGCACCGTCACAAAGCACAGTATGAGTGGCTTTATTTATAATGAAAAAATATCTTTTCGTCGCCTCACAGCAAGAAGGTTGTGGGTTCGAACCCTGGGTCGGCCGTGGTGTCTTTCAATGTGGGTTTTCTTTGGGTGCTCCAGTTTCTGCCCACAGTCCAAAAGCATGCACTATAGCAGGGGTAATCAATTCCAGTTCTGATGGGCCAGTGTCCTGCAGGTTTTCCATCCTACTGGATGTCAGAAAATTCACACCTGCTCTCAGGTAGACAACCACCAGAAGAGACTGATCAGGTTGGATTTAAAACTCCCAGGACCGGAATTTCTCACCCCTCCCTTATAGAGTGGGTTTGTGTCAGTGTTTGTGCACTGCGGTGTGTTGGTCCCCGCCTCGCACCCAAAGTCCCGGGATGGACTCCAGTCCCTGCGACCTTGATAGGTATTATGCAGTTCAGATAATGAATGAATGGTACTGGCATGGTTCCCGGTGCCAGTGGAAAAACTGCTGTTTCAGGACTGATGACTTGGTGTTAGATACCACAGCTTTACATTCAGAGCTCCAGTGGAGTCTATGCTAGAGATGGTGCTGATCCGATACGTGGATGGGATATCAATCCGATAACGACTCAAATGGCCGGATCGGATATCCCTGGCATTGTGCCGATCTATGGATTCGATCTGTTCATTTAAATTGTAGGTTTTTTCTGTGTTTGTTAATTCCGCATGGGAAGTGGCACCGCGGTAAAGCTGGTTTATTGTTCAACATTCACACTAATTCCTGCATATTGATATGACAATAAGCAGAACAAGCAACGCAACACACTACAAGCCCAAAAGCAAATCACACCATTATACTGTTTCATTTCCTTAACAACACCAGCTCTCACTCCCAATCTCCGTGTTCCTGACGGTTTTAGCGTCGCAGGATTAGGGAGCGTCATTAAATTACACAACTGTGTTTAAATTAATGATTTTTGAGATGTTATTTTAATAATAACTAATTTAGCATATACATATGGGGGTGTAATTATTACGTTGTTTTAGTTGGAAAACAGTATTTAGGTCAAGTATTTCCTTAAGCATAACAGAACAATCTCAGGTCAGGGAGTGTGAGCGAGTGTTTATTGAGTGGTTGGTGGTCTCGTGGTTAGGATGCTCACCTCTGGACTGAGAGATCGTGGATTCGAATCCTACCTCTGCCACTACCACCACTGGCGCTCTGAGAAAGACACTTAACCCCAAGTGGCTGAAGCGAGACTGTCCCTGAAATTAGGGAATGAAAGTCGCTCTGGATAAGACTGGTAAATGTTGTAAATGTAAATGTGCAGAAGCAGAGCGCAAACCAGTAACCGATACAGTCACCAGTTACAAGTCCCGGACTGGTAAAGGTGCCACTGAGGTACCCATGAGCAAGGTACCGTCCTCAGGCTCTGATCCCTGGCTGCTGTATGTCAGCTGCCCATTGCTCCTTCACGGATGGATCAAATGCAGAAGGTCACACGTGGTTGTGGTGGACTGTGTGTTGTGCTGTGTTCACGATGACAAATAATCACTCACTTAACTGCTCACCTGTAACTCTGGTCTCTTTGGGAGAGAAGGACCTGGTCTGGCTCTTGGCTGGACAAAAATAATTTTATATTATATATTTTATAACTGGAGTGTGCCGTGAGCTTTTAGCCTAAGTCAGGTATTAAGAGCTGTGACTCAGGGTTGTATCAGGGTTGATGGGAGTGATGTCATGCTTTCTGACAGAGTGACCCATTTAGATGGAACTGGACCGACCTGCTCTGCATGACCACAGCATTACCGCACATGACGTAAGACTCTGGGAAAGGTGGATATATGTCATAATCACATCGCTGCAGCTTAAATCTTAAGCTACACTGTGTAGAGTATTGTGCATCAAGATTTACTATTGTTTGTTTGTAACGGTTAGGGAGTTTGCCCCGTGTTCAAGTCGCGGACCAGTAAAGGTACCACTGAGGTACTCAAGAGCAAAGTACTGTCCTCAAGCACTGTGAGGCTCATAGTTATATATGTACAGGTTGTAAAATGTGCCCTGATCGTGCCTAAGACTGTGCAATTTAAAATCGAATTTTAGAAATTATAAATAAACGTTTGTGTCCTTTTACTCTACGTGCAACTTAAGCGTTGTAAATAACAGAAGCGTGTAAACTGTATTTTCCCGTGGCTTTAAGTTGATTTCTCGGCTCATATCTCAGCATGTCAGTGTTTTTAAATTGTGGAATATATTGTTAAAGACATATTATCATGTTACAACATTTTATCATATATTTAACTACATGACATTGTCAGGTCTGAGGACGCATATTTACTTTTATACATCAACACGGAGCTGTTTTTAACAGCCGTATTAAAATCAGCTAGCGGTGCTGGGTGGAGTGTGTGTGTGTGTGTTCCAGATGCAGACTGGAAGCTGCATCACTCTAAACCCAGCGGACTCGCCTGATTGGCTAACAGTGACATCACTAGCCAGTTGCTTGTGATGATGAGGCAGGGACATGCTCTCCTGTCGTCTCCTCTCCTCTCCTCTTTTCTCCTCCTCTCCTCTTCTCTCTTGTGTCTTTTCTTCTCTCCTCTAATCCCATGTCCTTCTCTCCTCTCCTCTCCTGCATCCCTTCTCTCTCCCCTCCTCTCCTCTTGTCTCCTCCCCTCTCCCATCCTCTCCTCTCCTCTCCTCTCTGTCTTTCCTTGAATCCGTTCTTTTCCGCTGTTTTTTTTTTTTTCACTCTTTCACGTTCTGTCAGGTTTTCAGTACGACTCTGTGTCCCTGAAAGACACCCACGTTCCGTCCTCTCTTCCTTTTTTTTCCCCTTTATGTCTGTCACCCCTCTAGTTGAGGCCACCTCCCTCCATCCCTCCCCCATCCCTCCATCTCCATCCCTCCTTCCCTCCTTTTTGTTGCACGGAGGCCCCGTGTGCACACGACTCTGCACCTCGCAGACAGCTGCATGACATCATCCTCAGACTGTGAGGAGAATAGCAGATGAGGACAGTCTGTGTGTGTGTGTGTGTGTGTGTGTGTGTGTGTGTGTGTGTGTGTGAGTGTGTGTGGTGCGTGTGTGTGTTCGTGAGCTCTCTCCTTCCCCCTTCACTCCCTCGCTCTCCAGTAAACACATTCACTGCTGCACCCTTTAAAATATTCAAACCCCTTTTGCAGAAATCACCTGCTTTTTGCGTTTCCCAAAGCCTTTGTTGTCGAGGCCAAGCTGCTTAACGCTCTAACGCACTGCCTATTTTTAATGTGTCACGACACACTCACGCTATTCATATCTCCAGCAGAACGCTGCTACATGCTGTCTCTCCGCGCTGAGCTCTCGTGATGGATTTAAAGGGAGAAAGCTTGGTGCGTGGATGTCAGATGGTGGACAGGTAATTTGGGTCTGCGTGGCGACGTGGTTGCTGTGTTCTGGCTCATCAGAACACCATGTTCCTGCCTGACGGCCTAAACACACACCCTCTCCTCACATTGCCGGGAACGAAGCCTAATAACCACCTGAGGGAGCTGAGCTTAAAACCAGGCCTACGTAAATACCTTGGATCAGATAAGCCTTATTGTAAAGCACAAGCATTATATCGAATGCAAGTTAGGATTTCATTTTAGTGCCAGAGTGTTTAAATAAAAGAATGTGAATAAAGTAAGCAGTTCTTAGTTCATAAAGGATTGTTTTGGATGAACGCAAATTAGCCAAAAAGCTGCAGTTGATTTGGCTGCAGTTAAGGATTAAGATGAAAGTAAAATTTTGAGAATCGGAGTTATGGTTCGAAAGTTATGACCCCAAACCCAAACGTGCATGTTATAGCGCCACCTAGGGTTGAAGTGATGTTAGTTTTATTGCTGCAACTACCTGCCAAGTTTCGAAGCTGTGCGTCTTAAGGTTTGCTCCTCCTCCGCTTTAGGTAGAAAATAAACACACTTCATGTCCTTACGAGAGTAATGAGTTCATCAGAGGGACAGCTCATGTTAGATGTTTTGGAGATAAAGTCAGAGAAGCCAGACTGAGATGGTTTGGACATGTCCAGAGGAGAGACAATGATGACATAGGTAGAAGGATGCTGAGGTTGGAGCCACCAGGCAGGAGGCTGAGAGGAAGACCAAAAAGGAGATTTATGCGAAGATGGATGCGGTGAAAGAGGACATGAAGTTAGTCGGTGTGAGGGTAGAGGATCAGAAGATAGGACTAAATGGAGACAGATGATTCTCTGTGGCGACCCCTGAAGGGAAAAGCCGAAAGAGAAAGAAGAAGATGTACTTACGAGCGCATTGCTTTCTCACAAGAAAGTCTCGCATTTTCACGAGGAAGTATCACATGCTCATGAGAAAGTATTGCGTTGTCACAACAGAGTATCGCATGCTCACGAGAAAGTGTTGCGTTCTCACAAGAAAGTATTGTGTTCTCACGAAAATGTCGCATTCTCGCGAGAAAGTATTTAGTTTTCACGAGAAAGTATTGCGTTCTCACAAGAAATGCTTGCGTTGTCGTGTGAAAGTATCGCATGCTCACAAGCTGTTTTAACTGTGATACTTTGTTATGAGCACATGAAACACTCTCTTTCTCTTGAACACCCTCATAGATTATTTTTCGTGACAACTTTCTTATGTTCAAATCTAGAAACAAGCTGAAGAAGATCCTGGTGAATGAGGACCACTGATTTCACTCCCACTTCTAAAAGTATAAAGCCGGTTTTGTGGAGTTGGCAGAGAGGCTGCGTTGCCAGATGGGCCTGTGACAGACTGTTGAAACACACCCACTCGTACAACACAGAGGGGCATGTCGGCACGGTTACCACGCTACAGTCATCACGCTTTCGGGACGATGAGACCGCTCTGTCTGCTGCTCCCATTTTTAGATCTGACATTTCAGTCAGACCCTCGACCGGCCAGAACTGGTTTAGGATGAGGACGCAGCGCAGGACGAGTTTAGAATCACGAGCGATCACGTAACGTGCAGAAAGTTTTTGCAGAAGGCTGAGTTCTAATTACAATTACATTACAAGCCATAAGAAGTCCATGTGAACAACTAGCTTCTTCCCTTTTCACCGTTCTGCCTCTAGTTGCATCTCAGACCTGATCTAGAACAATTACATTTTCTTTATATATTTTTGTGCAGATAGACGGTATTTTGTGCATTCAACTGTGAAATCCTCCCAGTACTGCCCTAATATTTGAAACGAGGCGTTATGCAGCTCTCCTAACAAAGAGTTAAAGCCGCTCACCACCCCCATCTGCACAGCTCAGGATTCCAGCCTGTGAGGAGACTGCATCCCTCTCAGCCAATCAGTGAGCCGGGAGGTGATGTCATGCAGTAAGTAACAGAGGTGGTGGTGCTGATGCTGCGCTGCAGAAGAGCCAAACAGCAGCGGTCACTCAGAGAGACGGTGTGGACACACACTTCACATACACAGATCTCAGATTTCAGATCTCAGCACAGGGCTGGAGGTGAGTGTATTCTGCTTTATTATTTTATTAACACACACACACACACACACTGTGGTCTTTTGTCAGCTTTTGTGAGCTTGAGACAAAGAAGAACGGCTTTGAGCAGAAGTGGATGATGTCATGATGCTTTTCTCACTGCTGGTTTTGTGGTCTGAGAGTCATCAAATCCAATAATTTGAGTCGTATTTTTGTGCAGCAATGTGGTGCAAAAAGGGGGCGAGTCTCGATGTCAGTTCTGGTTTTTGTGCTGTTTGAGATACAAGTTGGGAGCTGCAAGTTTGGAAGTGAAGAGAGTTGTGCACCTTTATCTTCTAACCTTTTAACCTTATACCAGCTTGAAAGTGTCCTCCCCGTGCAAACTCGAACTCCTGAATTCATAGTGTTACTCAGAAATAATAGAGGACAGTCTTGTGCAAAAGGTGCAGAAGCCATGCTCGAGGTGTTAATGTTTTTAACGTTTTATTAAGCCGAAGTGATTTTATTGAGAGGCCAGTAAGTGGTATAAATGCGTTGAGTGTGGACACTGCAGGACATTCTCTCTCTAGTTGCTGCTCAGAACACAAAGCAAACTCAATGCATAGGATACAAAATGCATAAAAATAATTACAATTAATAATGTAAATGCAGATAAACTGACAAATTGAAAGGTCTATATGTAGAAATCTCTTTCTATATATAAGTGTATATTAATATATTTTATGCATTATGAAAAATGGTGTGGGTGTGTAAGTGTGTGTGTGTGTGTGTGTGGGTTGATCGTGAATGTGGGTGAAGAATGGCTGCTGAGAGAATGTGGGAGGGAGATTAAAAGCGTGAAAGAAAGAAAGAGGGAGTAAAAAATGACTTTAAAAGAGTGAGAGTGTAAGAGAGAGAGAGAGAGAGAGATGAAAGGTGTTTATTGAGCATCTCCTCATCCATCCAAGCTGTGTGTTTTCTAATGACGTCATCTCTTCATTTCCCTCCTCAGTGAAGACGACACACCAAAGACACACACGCCAGCACAACACCGAGGACCATGACTTTAGCAGGTGTGTGTGTGTATCTGCATGCAGTGACCTACGCGTGTTGATGAGCGTATGATGAAAACGTAGTTTTAAAAGAGTGAAATCAACACCTCTCTCTCTCTCTCTCTCTCTCTCTCTCTCCATCCTGCAGCCTACAGGGAAAAGATGAGAGAGCTCCCCCTAGTGTCTCTCTTCTGCTCCTGCATCCTACCGGAGCCTAAGGAGAAACCCACCAAGAAAACTCCACAAGGTGCGTCTACACACACACACCCGCACACACACACTGTTGCTGCATCCCTCTTTCACGACAAAACTACGTCTCAATACCATGTTCACTTTTTCATAACGCATTCACACACTCCCCAAACTTAAACACTTTTGCATTGCATTACATTCGGTTCAAACAGCAACAGAATTCAATGCGTCTTTTGTTTTTTGGTGTTGAATGCAGTATATAGGTCAGTATTTGACAGTAATGTATTTCTCCTATGCAGTATACAGCAAATATAACTGAATTTGAGATTTACTGTAAGGTGTCACACTTTTAAGATTTTGAGTTGATTTGAGTATAGAATACATAACATGATAATTTAGCATTGGGCAGTGCTTGTATTTGTTTGCGTTTTTCCGCTCGTTGTACTTTGTGTGACAGAGATGTCTTGCAGAGAGTGTGTGCTGTAGTTGTTTCAGCATCAGTTCACAGTGTGCAGTATTTTGAAAAAATGTGAACATGGCATTGAGACGATTGCAAACTACTTTATTTTTATTACTAATTACACCCCAACCTGGTCATTGGACAAGGAGTATGAAGTATGAAATGTTTTGGTGGTTTGAGTGAATGTTGTAGTGTGAAGTATTTTGAAAACGTGGACGAAATATTGAGACGAATATGAAAACGAGCCGTAACTGATGATGTTGGTGAATGCTGGTGGAACTGCAGGCGTGGTGGACCTGAACCTGGGCATCATTAAGGACATGGAGGTGATCGAGCTGAACAAGCGCTCCTCGGGTCAGGCCTTTGAGGTGATTTTGAGACCCCCATCGTTCGACGGTCAGCGGGAGTTCCATCCCACCATCCCGCCCCGCAGAGACCCCTCCCTCGAGGAGATCCAGAAGAAACTTGATGCAGCCGAGGAGAGGAGGAAGGTGAGCTGCTGAAACGTCACACCTTCATTCTGCACAGCTAAAATAACACCAACACGTAACACCAACAGTTAACACATCAACACGGTGTTAGATAATTACAAAAACGTCTAAAATGTCTTGGGGCAGTTGGGAGTGTAATGGTTAGGGAGTTGACCCCGTGACCGGAGGGTCACCAGTTCGAATCCCAGACCAGTAACAGTACCACTGAGATACTCATGAGCATGTGACAAATACTTGAAAAAGGATTTAAATACTCTGCAACTACTAGGAACTTTAAAAGTAATTAAAAATACTCAAATACTTGCTGAATATTTAAATACCATAGTTAAAGTATTTAAATACTGTATAATGGCAGCAACCAGTTGCACCCAGAAGATAACCCCATGCATAGTAATGATAACGTAAATTCACGGAAGTATATGTAAAACACCAATATTGAACCAACTACCTACCGACGCAGTATTATTAGAGTATTTTTGTTTGTTTATCATAACATGTGACCTAACCACACAACGAACATTCGATAAATCTAAACATCAGCGTGACTGTAAAATGTAGATACTGTAAGAACGCGACTCATAACACAACGCAATGCAAAACGTGCAGCTGCAGTGAGTGTTTAAATACTAAATACCAGTTAAAAGTATTTAAATACTGCTTTAAATACCTGCTATTCAAAAGCATTTAAATACCTGCCATTAAATACTGTACAAGTATTTAACTAGTCTTGAAATACTTCACTGTAATTACAACACCTCTCATGAGCAAGATACCGCCCAAGCACTGCTCCACTGGCGCTCAAATGCAGATCCATTGTGATGCACTGTGTGCAGTGCTGTGCTGTGTTCACAAAGACAAAAACCACTCACTTTCACTAAGTGTTAGAGGGTGTTGAGTCTATATCTACATGCATAAACACAGTCCGCCATATGTTCACAAGTTAAGATTAAAGTCACGTGACTGCAGTTTAAAGTGAGCTGACGGTGACTTGTGCCTGATCTGGTCCTCATTGTTTGAGGGATTAAAGGAATTTGAGAATTGTCATCAAACGTTATCAATTATACGAACGATTTTTAATGAAACACCTCTTGTTATGACACGTTTGCTAAAACCAGCATAATACTTTTAATACTTTTAGGTATAATGTCAGAGACTTTACTGTTTTTACCTAAATAGTCTTCTAATGGGCCTGTTGTAGTATTTTTACGTAAGTGGTATTATAAAGGGTAAGATTTTTAGATTTGTAGATGCAGCAGAGGACAAAAGCAAAACATCTTTTTAGAAGGGCATGTTCATCTTCACGTTTATGTGGTCATCCACATGTCCTTGTGTTATGATGTTTTCGTCTTACGTCAACATTCAGTGCCAACAGCATAGAATAGTTTTAATGCTCAAGAAATTCCAAAGAGGGTCAGATGTTTTTTTTGCCCCCACCCAAATATCAAAGATAACCGGTTACATGCACACTGACAGGACATGGTCACCTGATTAATTGTGATGGTAGCATCTCCTTTTTGGCATATTTGGACAAAATTGGAAAATTGATTTCAAAGTTCCCCTTTGTTCTGCTTTTTAATTGCTTGAGAAGGTACAAAAATATTTTTCGAAAACCCAGCCCCATTTTCGCAGCTTTCATATCTTTTGCATGCACACTTTACTAGAGTTTATACTGAACATTAAAATTCCTACTAAACTGCAACTTGTCATCACTCCACCCGGACTTTACCCCAGTTGGCCACCGGAGTGGAATTGTGAATCAATTGTGGATTGAATCGTGAGCCCTAGAATGGAAATCGAAATGAAACGTGTGATTTTCTGAATCGTGCACCCGTACTAAAGAATATTTACGACTTTATGCTGTATTCTGCTACTTACTAGTTACTACTTACTTTGCTACTGTGCAATTTTTAGTACTTTGTACTGACTGAATGTTATAAATATGAGCATCTTTATGGAAATGTGCAAAATTCTGCATGTTCCAGTTGTTCCATGTTAATGTTTAACAACCGTAACTTAAACATTAAACATACCGTAAACAACCGTAACCGATACTTGGACTCCCTCCTCAAATTTTGCACAGTGAAATAATCACTTAAGATGTATATTTGCAGTAGGCAACACAGCGTAATGCTATAAAAATTACAGTGCTCCTGTAAATATCAAATACAGTATCCTTGCTGTAAAAATACTGGCAACTTTATATACTTTATTAAGATAAGCCCCTTGAGATGAAACATCTCATTTTCGAGGGGGGGTGCTTAAGTTACACACACAGTAAAAAAAAAACAATAAACTTCTCTCGGTATTATACTGTACGTTTACAGAGGAATTTTCACAGTGCTCATTTAGCATTCAGATATATCAGTGGTGAGTATTTGCGCTTACCTGCTCTCTTCTTCCTCTCAGTGTCAGGAGGCAGAGCTGCTGAAGCACCTGGCCGAGAAGCGAGAGCACGAGCGTGAAGTAGCGCAGAAGGCCATCGACGAGCAAAACAACTTCATTAAGATGGCCAAAGAGAAGCTGGAGCAGAGGATGGAGCTCAACAAGGAGAAGAGGGAGGCTCACATCGCCGCCATGCTGGAGCGCCTGCAGGAGAAGGTCCATTCCACTTATCATCGCTTTAAACAGATTCATAAAACCTCATTCAATAAGACATACCAACACAGAAGTAGAATCACAATGAGTAGAGCGTATTGCTTCATGGTTACATCAAAAATGATTTGAGCAGTAAGCCATCTTAACATACTTCCTCCTGTTACTTCAACTTAACTTTGAGTTTTTTATGACGGTGTGTGAGTCAGTGCGTTAATGCACCACACAGGAACACGTCTTCACTCATGAAAGTGAAACGGCAATATCTTTGGTAGTTTCCAGTAATTTACAGCATCTTACAGATTAATAAGATCACAAAGAATGTAAAGTGAAATGGAAGTGAAACATCAAACAGAGATTTTTTACAGAGAGCAACACAAAGATAAAATGGTTTAAATAATTCGTATATGCAATTTGATTTTAGTTGAAACTTTACGGCAAATAAACTGAAGTTTTCAAATTAAAACACGGAATCTTTACACACTGTGTGTAGCCTTTTAACTTTTAACATTCACTTTGAAACACAGCTCTAGTTACAAATTACAGTTAATTATCTTCACATTTCATTTCCGATAACTGACTTAAAAATACACTTAAAACTCATAAAAGTTTGTTGAAATTGCACTAATTATTGTTTTTGTTTACGTTGAAGTAAACAAAATAAGTATGTTAACATGATTAACTGATCCAATAATCCCATATGGGAAAATTTATATAGGTTTAATATATATAATCAGGTTTAATATAATATCAGACCCTCCAGGATTTCGTGAATTAACGCAAATTCAGCCAATCCCCATGAATTCATTCCTACCTTGCGTTTTTGACGAATTACCACAACTTTACCGCAATTTTTGACCAATCATTGTCATTTCCCGCAAAATCTTGAGAAATACATCAGCGAACTCGCTTCCTTGTTACGTTTAGAAGACGCAGGAAGCGTGTGATAAAAACACCTCACATTTGCCTTCAAAAATAACTAAATGATCAATGGTTAATAAAAATAATAGTGGTTTTGTTCCCTTCATTCAAATTAATTGTTAAAGAATCATTATAGAGGAAGACAAAATCGCAAATTTTTCCACAACTTTCACTTGCTCCCGTGAGAAAACACCTAAAAACACAGCAAATTTCCTCACTTTTTTTTTTTAATTTTTAGAAAAGCCACTGCAAAAATCAGGCATTTTAGGCCACAGCAATCAAAAAAAAAGGGGCGAAATCCTGGATGGAGTGTAACATATTAGAAACTTTTTATTACATTCATACAAAATATATTCCATGTGAGATTTCTTTGTGAATGTGGCCACAATCATATCAGAAAGCACACTGGGTTGTAATCTTATAGATGTCTTTGATGCAGGATTGAATTTTTACAGATTATTAACCCATATTTTAAAAGCTCTTAAACCTTACTGTGCTTTATTCTCTCTGTCTTACAGGACAAGCACGCAGAGGAGGTGAGGAAAAATAAGGAGCAGATGGATTTGGACTGGCAGTAAGGTGGCACAGGACAGGACTCGCATTGTCATTTTGACTCTCCCACGACCCGTTCTGATGTAAAAACAAAATGCAAAAAATAAAACCGGGGAAGAAGTTCGGCCCTTGCCTGCTTGTCGTCGTTTGGATGTAACTCTTGGATCGTCACGTTCAGGCCCCAGAAAAACAGAACTCATGATGCAGCGGCATGACATATAGTCGTACAATAGAAGCACATTTACGATCTGACTGTAGTTTAGAAATTAGTAAGACACCAACGTAGACGTCACTTATAGTAACCCAGCAGACTGGCATGTTCACATTAAAGGACAGTAAAGCAAAGCTGGACTGGAGCGTCTTGTGTATTTGTGATGTTGTAAAGTACTCGATGGTTGTGCATCCCTGTTGTTGTGTTTTATGCTGTGTGCTTTTCGGTGTATTAGTGTGTCCTTGCTTTTACCATTTGACTGCTTCATAAAATAGTCTTTTAAAAACTAATGTAAAGTGTTTGTTGTATGTTAGAGGAAACGTATTCACAGTGCTGGGGAAGCTACTTTTAAACGGCTGTCGAATACCTAATATTTGTGTTGTAGTGTTAACTTTTAACACGTTAAAAGTAATATGAAGATCTACATTTTAGCCCGTAATGCCAAATCCCTATCAGGTTTCAGTGAGGTTTTGGAGATAGATTTTCAGCTTGTGTAAGTTACGTTCAAACCATTTGGCCTTTCGGTCATACATTTTGATAAATATGACTCCATCTGGCAGCTGCTGAGAACAAGCTGTGATGCAATGAGGGCACAGCAGCCAACCAGATGCCACTTCTGCCGATTCAACACCAATCAGAAACCTGCTAGCTGAAAAAAAATCTTCTTTGTAAAGACAGAACAATTGTTGTATTTTGTGTTTTTGTAACGATGTCGCATTTTACCGCACTATTACACACTATTTGGAAGCTTCAGCGTTTAAAACGTAGCTACTTAAAAGTTCATTGTTGCTAGCTGCTCCCCAACACTGCTGATTCTCAGGTTCGAGATGAGCCTTAAATTCTGAACGTGTGTAAAATAACGACTGTTGATCTGACTGCTTGCATGCCACGCTTCTTTGATAAAGTGACCGGAAACCCCTTTTGGCGTTGTGGATTTGTTGTCGTCTTCCACCTCCTCCTAACCGCTGTGTCTCTGACCTTCTTCTATCTTCCAGGTGCCGTGAGGAATTGTCTCGTCACTGCTCAGGCTGAGATTTTGGGAGACGGTTCACCAAAGGACTGACTGACTGACTATAGAGCAGTGAGCTTTTTAGCCCGGAGCGATTACCATGAGATTTCGATACTGAAACATGGCGGTGATGTTGTACAGTCGTTTGCGTTTTTTGGCTACCGCCCCCGAACCGTCTTTTTCGAGACGAAAAGGAACTCAAAACGCTCAGAAGTCACAGTCCATGGCAGAAGCATCACAAAGTTAAACCAGAGGAGCCAACAGTGCCAAACATGAGTGTGTTTTGTCTTGTTTGTTTGTGTGTGTACGTGTGTGTGTGTGTGTGGCCAGATGTTGGGGAAGGTACTTTTAAACAGCAGCGTTTCGAGCTACAAGCTGATTAAACATTTCCGCATTTACTTATTTAGCATTTAGCAGGCGCTCTTCAATTTCCTAATTATAGGGACAGTCTCCCTGGACCAGCTTGGGGTTAAGGGTCACTCAGTGGTGGTAGTGCTGGACCATCTAAACTTCAGCAAAGCTCCTGTTATATTATAGTAGTTATATAAACACATCCAACCTATTTTATGGCCCAGATTCTGGTTTCCATCTTGGACCCCATACTACGACTCCATCTCACAGCTGCCAAGCGCGCAACGTGATGCAATGAGCATGCGGGTACGGTAGCAAACCAAATGTCACTTTTGCCAGTTCGACACCGAAAAGAAACACCTGCTAGTTGAAAATACACGTCTTTGTAAACTTTACAACAATGTAGTGCCATGCTGTTTGTAAAAGATTACACTGTTTTGTGATACGTTTAAAGCTACAGCATTTTAACCGTTGCTGATAAGCGTCTACTTATAGTCAGCTACTCCCCAACGCTGTGTGTGTGCGCGTGTGTGTGTGAAAGCGTGTGAGAGTTTTTGGTAAAGCTTGGACTTTTTCATGCGATGTCTTCTCATGTCTCACTCGAATCTATTTTGTTAAAGTGAGATTTAACTTCTTTCTGCTGTACATACGGCCTAATGCCTCCATCAGCTGGTATCTGATTTGGCTGTTCAGTGCTGTACAGAAATTGTAATTAATATATTTTAGATGCAAAGGGCATTAAAGGACTGCTCTACGCTATGGCCTAATCTCCTGATCTTTGTGATTCACACGACATCGAGTCACCTTGTCGTTTACTCAGAATCCGATCCGACTTTCTTCTTTGATGTCAGATCGAAGCGATGGTTGTATTATCTAATCAAACATGATTCCACTTTTAATGTAGGCCAGAATCTCACATCTGATGTTAGAAATGTAAACCAAGCTAAATTGTCGTTTACATCGGTTGCTTTACATTTACGGCATTTGGCGGACGCTCTTATGCGGAATGGCCTTTATTTTGACATATCTCTTCAAACCTGAAAAGCTCGACTTAAATCAACTCTAATTAGACTCTCATTCGACCATCTTACCTCCAGCCAACTTCCATTTCTTAAGAAATTCTTTTCAAAACAGTAAGAAACGCTCCAGAGATAACAAACCATTAGTCAGTTCACTTGATTTATTAAAACAGTTTCATTAATTTAATTAATTTAGCATCATATGTACACCTTCATACCTACTGTTAGTTAAATAAATAACATCAAACGTCATGTCACCTCCTTAAAATGATCCTAATTCATATTAAACTAAGAAATAAATAAATAACACTTTCACACACGGGGCATTAATAATGATATAAATAAATCCGTAGAGTCCGTGATGGCGGGTGTGGAACTCATGCTGGTGTTCACTGGTGCTGGACGTGAGGCCGGACGCAGGTGCATCCCACCGAGATGGATCTAAACTCGGGTTGGAAGTGGTAAGAGCCGGAGCCGGAGCCGGAGTCGCCTCGAACTCGCTTCAGCACCAGGATCTCTCTGTAGATGGGTCTGGACTCCACATCCAGAATCTCCTCTCCACTCGCATTCAGACAGCCGGTCAGCAGGCACCGGGCCTCCGCTATGGTCGAGGGGATCATGTTATCGTCATGCTTGACACTGGGAAGACAAATAGAAAGAAAGGTTGATCCAAGGGTCATCGGTTAAAGCTCTGAACCGCTAGCAGTACCACAGAGGTACTCATGAGCAAGGCACCGTCCCCAAGCCAATGATCAATCATGAATGGGTCGAATGCAGTAGTCACATTTTGTTTTTATACAGTGTATATAAAAGGCAGTGGAAATTTAGAGTATAACTTTAAGTGTAATTGGAAAGAATATATAAAGTAGATATAAATTTTAACATTTGTGAGCCGATCTGCCGTAATGAGTCGGAAGTCGGCGTTCTATTTATTTAGATACGGGCCGATTATGTTGACAAACATCAAAAATATCGATTTTTCTTTTTTGGTCTTATATGAAAGAAAAGGTCTTCAAAATTAATCTGGTCTCCAAAAAGGAAAAATTGATATTTCTGTGATGTTTTTCAACATAATCGGCCCGTATCTAAATAAATAGAACGCCGACTTCCGACTCATTACGGCAGATCGGATCACATTTGAAATGATCAAATGGATTAAGTTTCTAAAACAGAAACTGATAGTTGACAATAAGTCACTTTAAAGTATTCGATATTTCTAGCAACACTGTATTTTACCGTATTGTGCTGCGTTGCCGTGTTTTTAAACAATGTCAACATTTTTGCATGCTTGAATGTAGAAAATGAAGCTGTTTACATTTGACCTTCTTTCAGCTAGTTTTAGGTTTCCACATCTTTCAGCCTGCTCTCACTGTTCTCAGTTCAGTGATTCAGAACGTGAAAGTGTACTATAAAACAAAGCAAAACTACTCTTTGTAGTGTTGTGGTGAAAGGAGTGTGATGTGTGATGTCTACATGAAGAGCGGCGATGCTGAACGGTGTTACTGTATTAGAAAAGAAACCGCTTGAAAACACAAGTCTGTGGAGATTTACAGCCTTTCTTACAAATATACAGTATATTAAAGTTTTATAAAAACACAGTAGGAAAAACAGATTTGTTCATGTTTAAATTCTAAATCCGGCATCTTTCTTACTGGAAAAAGAATGAGGTGTTGTTAATGAGGAACATGATTTAAGAATGAAATTTCAAGATATTTTAACTTTGTCTTGGTCTGTTGCTATACTTGGAGACGATTATGATTTTCTTGATCAAAGCCAGTTTTAAGAACTGCAAAATCCCTAATAATCAACAAGTTTCCTGCAAATGTACTGTTATTTTCCTAAATGTGTTATTTAGTAAGCAATGCAGGGTCATTCAAAATGAATGCTACAAAAAGAAAACATGACTGTGACTGCTGTAATAAATTGAAGTCACAAATAAAGATATAAACGGTTAACTCTCGCAATTGTTACGGACATTCACATTTGGATGTGGGCGCCGTTTGTGACATGGCAGAGGTCTACACGATAGCCTAGTTCCTACCACGCCCGTGGCAGCACACCCTGATCAACTGAGCCGACCGTGTCGCCTATCCGCTGCTGTGCCTTTCAGCTGTTGCCAAAATGTGAAAAGTTTCATCTGTATTGGTAAAATCAATTCATTATTTTCTTTTTGTACCATTCATTTTGAATGACCTTGTACGGTACAAAAATGTAAAACTACAAATATTGCACATTTTTGAGGTGACATAATGCATTTTGAAATTGGGAAAAGGTGACTATAAAGTATTTGTCATTATTCAGAATAAATGCAAATGTTTCCTACTTCGCTTGAATGAAGAAAAAGCATTTTTATGCATTTTACAACAGTTAAGAATGCAGATATTTAAACTGGGAAAAAAATAAAATTGTTCTTTACGGCCCTTCCACTTAAAGTCCATTAAGTCTCATTTACAAGTTCACACTAGTGTGAGTGTGAGCTTCAGTACCCTGTACAGTCTTTCTTTTAAAAAAGTATTATAAAAATACAGTGAAATACTGTAAAATACATTTACAGTGTATAGTATTGTACTGTAAGTATTAAATTTAACTCCACTGCCAGTAAAATAATACTATAATTTAAGATTATTGTGATATTTTTACAGTGTGTATTTGTAAAGGCTCTCTGGTGAAGGAGGTACTGTAGTCGGTTCTTACTTGTACTCCCAGGGAGAGATGGAGTAGTTGTTGATGGGTCGGATGGATCCGAGAGAGTCTCTGGGCTGAAGATGCAGCATTATACGCAGTGAGTCATCTTGAGAACCGGACACTTTGAGATGACCGTTGGCCTTGGCATTGTGATTGACATTCCGAGGATAACTGAATGCACCGTTCATAAACACCAACACGACACAGAACACCTGAGGAACACGGTCACAACTATGTTGAAATGAAATTGTAAAAACATTTAATAAACTTAAAAACTTCAAAAATATTCAATTACTGCCTTAATGTTTCAAGTAAAATCCAATTGCCTATACTATTAATTTCAGCTCATTATTTTAAGTCTAGTTTTAGCCTCTGTGAGAAATCCCCATGCAACGTTTCACTTAGCACTACACTTTCTACACTGTTAAAAACGATTTGATTAATACGTTTAATGAATTTTCACTGTACAACTTTGGTTTTCAAGTCAATTCCTCAAAATAAAAGTGTAAAGACTTAAAACAGCTATGTTTAAAAGTGAACGTGTTACTACTTCACACACGTACTGTAAAAATTTCCATCTAGTCCAAACAGTTAAGATGCTGCCTTAAAGTTTCAGGTAAAATCAAACTGAATGTACTAATTTTAAGTCTACTTTCAGCTCTTATTGCTCTCCGTAAGAAATCTCTATTTGCTAGTTGGTATTTCAGTTACAACTTTACATTCTATATAAAAGTTAGGTCTAATTTGTCTGTAAGATGTATATTACTGAAAAGAATTTTTTCTTACAAATTTCCACATTTAGTTACAAACTTACAGTTTTAGTTTAATCCGGAATTTGGAATTGTCATTTCCTGCACTGACTTACAAAATGTAAAACTAGCTGAAATGCATGATTAAGTTGAAATAAATGAAATAAGTATGTTCCCATCACATGACTATCATTTATCTCACCGTGAGCAGCTGGAGGTTGAAAGTGGAGCACATCTCTGTTTCACTCGTTTCTCGTCTGGTATCAGATGTCTTGTCCCGTCAGACCTTTTTTCTCGTACTGCTGGTGTTGCACGCTGCAAATTTATTGACCGTGTGTGTACGTTGTGGGTGTATTTCCTCTTGATGTGTGGTCGCTTTGATCTTGCCGTCAGAAAGCAGAAATGTGTCGTCATAGTGATGAGGCTGCAAAAACAGCTGTTTGATATGCACTTGTATTTCATTTAACCTGCCTTTATCGCAAGCAAATTCTGAAATTGTGTAATATCACCTGTCTCATTCAACGTCTGAGGAAGAAATTTGTTCTTAAATTGCACCTCACAGTGCCACAGTCTCACATCACATTAACTTCAAAGGTCATGAAAAATACCTTCCAGAAGCTTACTTCTTTCAGATTCATTTCTATACTTTATATACTTGATGGCCATAATTCTCTTAATTCTCAACATTGCAGATCAGTTCAAACAGAAATGTTAGCTATAATCAAGTCCAGTGGTAATCTAGTGGTCAGGACCAAGAGGTCATGGGTTTGAAGGCGCCTGAGCCTGAGCCTGAGCCTGACCTTTAACCCCAAGGTGCTCCCAGGGAGACTGTCCCTGAAACTTGGAAATGGAGGTCGCTCTGGAAAAGAGCATCTGCTAAATGCTGTCCATTTCATTTATGGAGCACATTTAAAACAAGCCCAGCTGACCCAAAGTGCTGTACAAGCAAGACAAGAAAACTAATTAAAACCGCTTTAACAGTATGTAAAGTAGGCTGTTTTACAGAGAGAAACATTCCTTTAGCAGGATCCAAACTCATCAGAGAATAAAATGTGTTTTTAAGCAAGACGTAAAAGTGTCAATGGATGTATAAGACCTGATATGCAAAGGCAAGTCATTTCAAAGTATTGCAGCAACTAAAGAGAACATCCAGAGATCTCCCCAAGACTTTAAGTGAGACCTTGGGCCTTGGACCAGCAGGAGTTTGTTTGGAGACCTGAGTGACCTCAGAGCCGAAACAGGATGAAGGAGAATGCAATCAACACCATGGCAGGCTTTAAAAACTTCACTGGCAACCAGTGCAGAGAGGGCAGCACAGGCGAGGTGTGCTCCCTTTTCTTTAGTACCTATTAAAAATCTGGCTGCTGCGTTCTGGACCAGCTAAGGCGAAAGAAATAGCTAGATTTTTTAACAATAAAAGGTAAACAGCACTAAATTTCAGGTTAAAATGTTTTGTAATGTATGTTACTGAAATATGTGATGAGTATAATATCACTAAACATTTATTATTAATGCCTTACATTTCTGTGTTACAGCTAAAAGTAATTAATTACTGTAATTGTGTTTCTTTTATAACTGCCAGCACTACTTATATTTGCACTGTATTTGCAGTGTGCTGTACTGTAAGTCTAAGTACATTCTGCCTCATTCACCAACCGTTCCTAAGAAGAAATTTGTTCAGCAGTTTTCACCAGGATTCTGACATTGATTCCTGAGTAAGAACAGAGTTTACAACCGCTGAAAATGCACTCCTACACGTTTTATTGCATATTTGTGCAAAACATTAGGTTACTAAGTTTTCTCGAATTCCACAGTTGTATAATATTATCTCTAAATACCTAAAACAAATTTAAGAGAAACATTAAGAAAATATTGGTGGAATAAGGCCCAATGTTGTTTGGTTATGACTGTCATCGTTCTATTTCTAATTGACCAATTTATCACTACAAACGTGGTCACACAAATCTCACTGCGGAGCCGATTGGTACAACAATCACACTACATGAGGTTTGATATACATTACATTTCACACAAAGAATATTGCTTTTGCCAGATTTGTACCTAAAACACATGACAAACATTTGACAAAATGCACTGGTACGTTTCTAATAAGTTGTTTAATTTACAGAAATTCCCATTTGTTTTGTGGTGGAATATAATAGTATCATGTAATAACATGTAATAGTAACTAACTCTACACATCATCAGGACCTGCATTTGATGTAAATTAACTTACACTATGTCATTTATTTATTTACATTGTTTCAACTCTTTTATTGTTGTGATTTTAATTCTTTTGCATTTATACGGTTCATGTATTAATTCAAAGTATAATAGCATTATAAAGAACAGGGTGTGTTTTTTGGGCTTTGTGGGGACATTTGAGAGGTCCCCATGAGGAGAAATGACTTTATAGAAAATGTGCTTGTTTTATTTGAGAAACTAAAAGAGGTAAAAGATGTGCTTTTGGTTACTGAGGTTAAGGTTAGGGTTAGGATTAGGTGTAGGTGTAAAATTATGTACTTTAATCATTATGGGAGCCTATCGAAGGACCTCACAAAGATAGTAATACAAGACTGTGTGTGTGTGTGTGTGTCAGTTCTTAAATTTGGATATGGCACGTACAGAGGAAGCCACACAGAAATTAACTTGATGAGTAATCTATTTTATCAGATTCTTTTAGTAATCTAAAAGCCTTTTAAATATTTTACTTCATTTTCCATTTTCCGGCTGGCCACCTCATGTCACAATAAGGTTTAATCAGCCTTGGTGCTATTTTACTCTTTAACACAATTCATAAGCTGTATTACAAAGAGATTGAAGTTTCAAGCCAGATTCTGCCAGTATTAAGTCAGATTGTTGTGACTGCATTCTGCAGCCTGAATGTATTTTTGGTGAGTTGTTGATTCTCAGATCCTTGTGCTGCTAACTGCACTATATTTTCTGCACCATATTTATGCTCTCAAAAAAGGTCAGTGGGGCAGTAGCAGAGAGCAGCATAAGTCTTCCTTATGTTGGTTTCCTCCCATAATCCACACTTCCATGTCACATTAACGTTCACATCATTTTTTTGTGAGTATTTGCCGTTGTGAACACACCACAGCACACAGTGCACCACAACCAAATGTGGCCTCTGCGTTTGACCCATCTGTGAAGGAGCAGTGGGCAGCTAACATGGGCAGCACCTGGGCACCTTGCTCATGAGTAACTCACTGGTAAATTTATCGGTCCTAGAGTCTTGCTCATGAGTACTTCAGTGGTAACTTTACCGGTCCTCGATTCAAACCTTCTGATCACGCGGCGAACACGCTACTGTTACGCCACCAACTGCCCCATCTTCAAAAGTCACGAAATGCTTTAGAAGCTCCAGATACATTTCTGTAGTTGTAATGCTCTGTACAGCGCATCTTAATTCTGCAGATGCTTGCTTCATCTCAACCCAAGTTATAAAGTTTAGTCTTGTTGCATTTGTTTCATGCAGCATCACAACTGCTTACATTTTCCCACATTTGAAAAAGTGAAAGTGAAAGATTATTTGTCATTGTGAACACAGCACAGTCACACAGTGCACCACAACCCCATGTGAGCTCGGCATTTGACCCACCCGTGAAGGAGCAGTGGGCAGCTGACTGTTCGGGAAGCAGTGTTTGAGGTCAGTACCTTGTTCATGAGTACCTCAGTGGAACCTCTACCGGTCTGGAACTTGAGCTGGTGACCCTCCGGTTCGATTCCTGGATTAGTAAATGTACCACCGAGGTACTCATGAGCAAGGTACTGTTTAAAAGCACTGCTCCTCGTGAGCTGCTAATGTCAGCTGCCCACTGCTCCTTCACGGACAAATAATCACTTTCTCACGATCACAGTACAGTCCTCATTAAAATCACTAAAATCTTAACACTTGTTCATGTTTTTCGCTTCCACCACATCAAATCCAAGCACAAAACGTTGCCTAATTTATCACACTCACTGCCAGGTGTCACAGTAACCAGGCAGTCAGTGTTGTTCATCTATTCCATTCGATTCGATTTTATTTATATAGCGCTCTTAACACCAGTCTTTGTCACAAAGTGCTTTACATATAACCAACACAAATCCCTAACAAGCAAGCCTGAGGGGGACAGTGGCAACTACAAACTCCCTCTAGCAGGAGGAAACTTTGGAAGGAGACCCCATCCTCCTCTGGGCGACCGGGTGCGTGAACATTTAATACACAAGTAAACGTTAGTTCAGTATTAAATTAATGATTAAAAAATGTATTATAATTCCAGTTCTTAATTACCAGTGAATTCCTAAAGTGGGGCATAGTACCAACCACTAGAAAAAAATCACTGCATAATGCAGAACATGACACAATGACGATTGCATTAGACAGATTTGTACCTAAAACACAGGGCAAACATTTGATAAACATTATCAGTAAGGTACAGAGTCAACTGGACTGTCGCCTGCCGATAATTTCTTAAATTCATCACTTTTAAATATATGAATATATAAACATGCCAACAGGAGGTCAGATTACTCACATTCATGGTTGTTGTGGTGGAATGGAATAGTTTAATATATACATCAATACATCAAGTACAAAAATGTTCACTTGTTGGCAGGTGCCATGGTAACCATTGTATTTTTCTACTATGAAAATGTGAAAGGGTGAAAGTTATTGTGCAATATGTTTTAACTCCACTGATCCCCAGTCGCAAATTTGCGTTTTATGTGTGACCTTTTCCTCTACAGTTGACAGTTTCTAGAGACAGCCTGTGACTTTAGTGTTATAGGCGTTTTTTTCTGAAGGCCCGATGGCATCGTACACATCAAGAAGAACAAAACTGTTTATTTGTTGCTATGATAACCAGGCAACGAGTGTTGTCTTCCTCAACTACATGTTATGGCCTACTGGTGTACTATACGTATGTGCAGGTTTAACCTTGTCCACTTGCACTTAAAGAAAATACTCTAATTTAAAATATATACACTACCAGTCAAACGTTTGGACACACCTTCCCGTTCAATGTTTTTCCCTTTTTTTTTATTACTATTTACATTGTAGATTCTCACTAAAGGCATCAAAACTGTGAATGAACTGTGTAAGGGCTATTTGACCAAGAAGGAGAGTGATGGAGTGCTGCGCCAGATGGCCTGGCCTCCACGCTCACCTGACCAAACCCAATCGAGACGGTTTGGGATGAGATGGACCGCAGAGTGAAGGCAAAAAGATCAACAAGTGCTCAGCATCTCTGGGAACTCCTTCAAGACTGTTGGAAAACCATTTCAGGTGACGACCTCATGAAGCTCATCGAGAGAATGCCAAGAGTGTGCAAAGCAGTGATCAAAGCAAAGGGCGGCTATTTTCAAGAATCTAAGATACAAAACATGTTTTGGGTTATTTCACACTTTTTGTTTACTACATAATTCCATATGTGTTCATTCATAGTGCCTTCAGTGAGAATCTACAATGTAAGTAGTCATGATAATAAAGAATAAAACATTGAATGGGAAGGTGCGTCCAAACGTTTGACTGGTAGTGTATATATTGCAGGGGTTAACCACAAGTTGCGCTTATTCCAGGTCAGCACCGGCACCATCCGGCACCAACTCGTTTTGGCCAGTGCAACACTTTTCTGCTTTGACTGTGCATGCGTGACGGTGCAATATGAGTTTGACTCCATGAGGTCAGGACTGCAGGTCTTACTTTCTGTTAATGACACTGACCTCATTTGAACGCACTTGCAGAAAATTGTGTCATCGGTGAGACTTCCGCCCCCGAGAGTGTCAGGCGGTTGTGCTATTTCTCCGACGTGGATTTTTCTCCCTACATCATATTCACCTCTGAGTTTGCTCATCCAATTTGTCACTTTTTCTGACTGGCTCAGAATTTTTGCGGAACTTCAATGGAACACCTAAAGCTTCTTACGTTTCAAAGTGGAATTTCTAAAATAATTTGTCTCCATTTTACAGGAATTGTTAAACGCACCACCTTGGTAGACGTAAGGTTTAGTGCTGTTTAGTAAATTAACATCTTTAGTTAATTTACTAAACAGTTATTGTACTGTATGCATTAACTCTGAATGTGGTCCAGTCATAGGTGTTGTTTGATGTGCATTTTTTTAAAAATTATGAGTCATTTCTTTTATATAGACCTTCATTCATTCATTCATTATCTGAACCACTTAATCCCATCTGGGGTCGCGGGGGGACCGGAGCCTATCCTGGGGAACTTACAGGCGCAAGGTGGGGAAAAACCCCGGGCAGGTGCCAACACACCGTAGGGCACACACGCTCACACTCACATTCACATCTTAGGGGGGCAAATTTAGAGGCGGCAAATAACCTATATTGCATGCTTTTGGACTGTGGGAGGACACCGGAGCACCCGGAGAAAACCCACGCCAAAAACATGGGGAGACCATGCAAACTCCACACGGAAAGGCCCCACGGCCAGCCCGGGGTCGAATCCAGGACCTCCTCATTGTGAGGCGGCAGCGCTAACCACTGCGCCACCGTGCCGCCCCATTACATAGACATTATATACATTATATTTACCCATTATTTACTGTAGTTTAATAGTCAATCAATACCTGCAATAATATACATTTACATTTACTTACAATTGCATACAATATATAATATAATATATTATCTGTCTGCTAAAACGCTACTGTGTAGCATTTCACCGTTCACTGTTGTGTAGCTGCACTCGGCACTTTAAAAACAGTCTCATATTTGCACCTGTTGTCTGTCTGTAGATTTTTGTACGTATTGTAATATAAAAAATAGTTTATTTATCTTTATTTTATTCCCCTATCTCCTTATTTTAAGTTTAAGTTTGTATATTGTATCTCTTATTTTTATTTTTCTATTATTATTTTTTTTAATTCTTTGCCTAAATTGCACAGTCAAAAGAGCGGATCAGGATATATTTCACTGCATGTTGTACCTGTATAATTTGCATGTGACAAATAAAGAATCTTGAATCTTGCATCTTGAAGTATTAAGTATCAAAGCACATTATAGCAAACTAGTTTGTTTTCATCGTATTTTATTTCTGTAGCAGTGCTGCCTCCTGCTATTATATATTGTAGTTTGATTTTGCAAATCTGTAATACTATGAAATATGTTAAGGTCTAATGACTAATATTATCTCACTCTTACATGCAGCTTATCGCTTATGTTGCAATTGTGCAACTGTTTTTACAACTACTTCCGGTTATCAGTATTAATCATAGAAAATTATTCCGTAGTACAGCGCAGAAGTCTTTACTCTCACATTGCTTTTATATTATTAAAATATAGTGATGCTATAAATGTAAATGCTGTAAATGTTGTAAGTGTAAAGTAAGTGCTTTGATATGTAAGTGCTTTGTGACAACGTCTGTTGTAAAGAGTGCTACATGAATGAGATTCAACTGAATTTAGTTAAAAATTGAAAGTTAATTGTACTCTATGTTTTGACTCCAGATGTGGTCCAGTTGTGGATGTTGTGTGACGTGCAAACTATATTTAAAAAATACTCAAAATGTTTTTCTACTATGACAATATATTCATACATTCATTAACCAGTCCTGGGGGGTTCTGGCGAATGGAGAACCAACCCTGGGCGGGCATCAATACACACCGCAGACGCACGATCACACTTTCACGCACACCTAACAAGGCCAATGGAGAGTCGCCAAACTCACACTGTGGGGCGGCAGTGCTGACCACAGCGCCAACGTGCTGCCCTAAGAAAATATAGTGAAGATATTTTTATTAAATGTTAATTGTAGTGTGGTCCAGTCATAGGTGTTGTGTGATGTGTAAACTGTATTTTAACAGTAGAAAAGCTCAAAAAAAAAAAGCTCAATTGAGGTCGAAGGTGTCATTTGAGGTGTGATGTGTGAACTGTATTTTAACGGCAGAAATATTTTTTTACTATTAAAATGCAATTTGTTTTGAGGCCCAGTCGTGCATTTCTGTTTGATGTGTGAACTTTTTCCACTACGTGCGACAGTTCAGAGACTTCCAGCAATATGTGTCTTTAGTGTTACAGGCAACTTTCTCCGATGGCATCATAAAGGTAGCAGGAACCGGGGGCTTTCTGCGTGACCCAAATACGGCCGCAAATCTGGAGACAAGCAGAAAGACGTGCATCATTTTCCTTCTCGCGACTCTGTTTAATCATCGACTTCAGATGCACTTTCGATGCAGCAATGTTATAACATATACTATATAACGTGTTACAAATGTGGCCCATATTATTATAATATTAACATTATACATTATACTTTTCAGATTAAGAGTTAATTATAGTGTAGGTTTTACTCACACAGACCTGACCTGACCAACTCCGGTTCAAATTAAAATGATGATATAATTATTTAATTTTTTGCTATTTTTAGCAAACTAGCATTAATAATAATAATAATAAT
>JAVGVS010000708.1:0-32500 GCA_032718565.1 Distichodus sexfasciatus
GAATGTAATAAAGACTTCCTCTAGCATCTAGTGTTGAGCTAATTAAAAACCCCACATGATGAGGTTAAAACACACACTTGTAAGCAGGATTGTGGGCGATCTGGACGACGACTCTCAGTATCATGATTAATGTCATATATACGCTGTTTTAACACCTTTACCAATCAGCAATCAGCTCATGTTATTGACTGCTGTCGCTGTCAGAAGTGTTTTTATATCTACCTCAAATGATACCATAACGACGGTGTGTTTGTGGTGTTTTAGAGAAGATAAATCTCAAACACTAAGTGCCTCATGTCTCACTGCTCTCATCCATGTGAACTAAGACGTTTACTGGTGCTCTTTTGATATTTCAGTATTGTTTGTTGCCACGGTGATGTTAGACTTTCTGACGTGTGTGATGCATTAGAACACAACTGCTTCAGTCCTGCTGGCAAAAGTCAAATGATTTTTTCTAAATGTTCCTAAATTCTGCAGTTGCAGCGGCATGACCTTTCACAAAAATCACTCATACCCTGAAGAAACTCGGCTACCGTACCGCTGAGCCGGAATATTAATTACTGCATTTCTACTCTGTTTAAATTCAAAGACTGTTAGAGTTAGAGGAGTTGTGATATTATTGCTCATATATCACCACGCTCTTAAAATAATGGTTATAATTTCAAGTTTTTGTAAATGAAAAGGCCACGTTCACATTCTTGACATTATACTATAGGGGTAGCATCACATGAGCTGTTCAACTGAGCATAAGAGGAGGAAGAGCAGGAGGTAGAAGAGGAGGTGGATGTGGAGAAGAAGCAGCAGGAGGAGTAGAAACAGGGGAGCAGGAAAAATAGGAGGTGGTGGAGATAGAGAGAGAACGGGAGAAGAAGGAAGAGGAGAGGTGGAACAGGAGGTGGAGGAGGAAGAAGAGAAGGGAAAAGGGGAAGGGGGAGCAAGAAACGAAAAGAAGGACTAAGAGGAAGAGGTATAAGATGGGGAGGAAGAGGTGGAGGAGGTGGTGGGAATATGTAGAAAGGCCTTGGTGTTATTGGGCCTGGCTCTGACCCACCCAACCACAAGTCTGGCCCACCCACCTGAGAGGAAGAGAGAGATTTTATAATGTGTCATATGTCTTTATTATTGTTATTTAATTTGTTTTGTAAAAATATATTTTGATTCATTGTAAAAAATAAATTATCAGACATGATAATATGATAGTACACACCCAGCTATCAATCATGTTCACATCAGGGATGCAGCAGTACAGTGTGGTTACGGTTCAGTACGTATTGTGGTTTTTGGACCACGGTATCAGTGTGGTTTGGGTACATTAACGTTATCTTAGCTCTAACATCCAGTACGTTCTTTTCTATTTCTAGAGATGAAACAATTATTCTAACAACTCAAATAATTTGAGTACAAAACACAGTCGAGAATCAAAGCTTCATTTAATTCTTTTCACTGGTTGGAGAATGCGCCGCTTGTGTTTCACACGGACACTTATTAGTGACGCACGATGTTTTCAGTTCGCCCTTCAAGGCGAGACCTGATCCCTCTGTATGTGAAAGTATTTGTGAGATATTCTGTGCACAAAAACAGAAGTAAATGCAGAAAAACACATAAATGACATAAAAACACGTTGTTTGTGAGCCATTACTCGCTAAAATGCTGCAGTTCAGTCAAATCTGCCCCTTTATTACAGACTAAACTCATATTTCAGCTGATAACTAACCACAACAGCCAGCGTTCTACTCACAACTGATGAGACTGATGAGATTTTCAGCACGTATTCCATAACGTCCGTCCGTCTCTTAATTGTGACGCCAAAACCAAACACCAAAAGCAGCTCATGTTATAGGCCAAAATGAGTCCAAATGACCCAGAACTTCACTATTTCTTCATTTTCAGATTATAGAATATTTTTTGATGATAAATATTTTTTTGGAGTTCTTCTTTTCAATTGATTACTCTCAAAAAATTATAAAATTTATCTTCTTTTCGTGATTTATTCTTTTAATTATTCTATTTCTTTTTACTTTAACATTTTCTTTTTAAAACCATTTTATTCTCGTTGCTGTGGAGCACAATGAATAACCTCTGTCTGTTATTGTATTCAATATAAATCAACTTGTTTGCCTTTTATCCAGCACACAGCAATCATGCAGTTTCTACAGGATTTGCTCGTCTATTTTAATTTGTCTTACTGGACGTTACACGTGCTGCCATGCGACATCTGCAGATGCTCATGTCACCATGGCGATGCTGAAATGATGCATTGCGAAGCTTCGAATTGGACCGCGTCCGTGTTGGCACGGCGTCCGGCGTGTGGCACTGTGGTGGACATATTTCAGCCCGATCTGCGCCACCGATGCCATGCCCACCTACAGAGAGAGACAAATGGATAGAGGATACACTGACAGAACGCTCTCCCTCTCACACACATCCCCCTCTTTTACCCCCGGCCAAATCTCTCCCAGGGCACTCGGTTATAAACCCTGTCCATAAAGAAAGAGCCCGTTTACACACACCTGAGAGAGAGAGAGAGAGAGAGAGATGGATGGATGGATGAAGGGAGTTAAGTGAAAGACATCAAAAAGTAATCAGACGGTGAGGTGGAGAAGAACGCCCTCTGAACAGCTCCAGCGCATTCCGCTAATCCATTTCACAGCTCATTTCTGCGACGACACGGTGAAGCGAGGAGGAGGAGGAGAAGGAGGGGACTTAAGAGGAAGAGGGGAGGGAGGAATAAAAGGGGAGGGGAAGGAGGAAAAAGGGAGGAGGATGAAGATAAGAGGGAGGAAGAGGAGGAGGATGAAGAAGAGGTGGGTGTGCAGAAGGAGGAGTAGAAACAGGAGAGGAGGAGAAATAGGAGGAGGTGGAGATAGAAAGGGAGCTGGAGAAGGAGATGGAGGAGAGGTAGAACAGGAGGTGGAGGAAGAGGGAGGTGAAAGAGAAAAAAGAAGGATAAAGTGGAAAAGGAAAAGGGGAAGGAGGAGAAAAATGAGAGGGGGGTGAGGAAGAGCAGGAGAGGAGGAGCAAGAAGGGTGGAGGATGAGGATTAGGTAGAAAAAGAGGTGGATGTGGAGGTGAAAGAGCAGCAGAAAGAGCAGAAACAAGGGACGAGGGAGAGGAAAGGAGAGGAGGAGAAGGGTAGAGAAGAAGGAGGAGGAGAAGTAGAACAGGAGGCGGTGGAGAAGAAGAAAGAAGGGAATGAGGAAGGTGGAGAAAGAGTAGAAAAGAGGAACAAAGAGGAAGAAGACAGGGAGGAGGATAAGGAGAGGAGGAAAAGGAAAATGAGGAAGAGGCAGAGCAGTAGGTAGAAAACAGAGAAGGAGGAGATGGAGGAAAAGGAATAAGAAAAAGGGGAAGAATGAAGAAGATGGAGTGGAGGAGGAGGAAGAGAACCTCAGGAACAGCAGGATCTCCGTCTGTCTTCCGCGTGATTTCTTGCTAGCATCTCAATCACTCGTTATCAGCACGGTGCAGTTGTCCGCGAGGCTAGCGTAGTGTCAGCGCCCTGTTGTCAGAGTGGCACGTTATCCGGGGGGAAGCGACGGCGCTGACTTTATCACGAGGGACCCCCGGCCCGGCCCGCACCTGCCACTCACTACACAACATGCACCAAATGAGGATTCACAGTCAACAACAAACCTGGAGTGACTAGCTACCAAGCTAACTAGCATGCTAGCCAAGTTTACATTAAAGTCAGTGATTATTAGTCATTGTGAACACAGCACAGCGCACAGTGCACCACAACAAAATGTGACCTTTACCAGTCCGGGACTTAAACTGGCGTCATCTCTTACACCAGCAACTGTCCCTGTTGCAATGCACCTTGAACTCTCTGAATCCCACGTCCCAGTTGGGCAGTTGGTGGCGTAACGGTTGGGTGTACATCCTGTGATTGGAAGGTCGTTCAAGGTTCAAGGTTCTTTATTGTCATCAGTCGCTTTATACATGTACAAAGTGTGATGAGACAGCGTTTCCCCATGGCCCCGGTGCAACATATAGTAACACTGAACATTACACTCAACAGGACAAAAGGTGCAACAAGCAAAACAATAAATACAGAACGAACGCAATAAATACAGAACGAAAGTGACGTTTAGTGTAGCGGTGGAATGTAAGCATCAGGATGTTTGGTATTGCTTAGTGTATGTTTCCAAGGCACATTGGTAGCATCAGCCTCTAAGCAACAAATAAAGTGCAAGAACATTACAGTACAAAACAATCACAATAAATAGACAGAACAATAAATACACAACACTCCAGTACTAGTTGAAGGTGGGGATGTAAACATTAATGTCTGATATTGCACATGATTATTATACTGCACAGGTTACATGTAGAATTGAAGACATCATTGGAAGAAGGAGAATTTACAGTTATTTTATTAACACTGGTGCATCTGAGTGTGCCTGATGTAAACAGTAGACAGTAGGTATGTAAAGTGTGGTGTGAGGTAGTTTGAGGTATTTTAAGAGAGCTCTGATATTAATGTGCGTTCAGAGTCCTGATGGCTTGTGGTATGAAGCTGTTACACAGTCTCTTGGTGGCAGATCGGAGGCTACGATACCGTTTCCCACACAGTAGAAGTGAAAAGAGTCCATGTAGTGGGTGAGAGTGGTCCTTCACTATGTTTCTGGCTCTGTTGTAGCAGCGGCTCTGGAAAATGTCTTTCAGGGGGGGTAGGGGCACACCAATGACCTTCTCAGCTGCTCTCACTATTCGCTGAAGTGTGTTGCAGTCTGAAACTTTACAGTTCCCACACCAAACAGTGATGCAGCTGGAGAGAAGACTTTCAGTGGTGCTGGTGTAGAATGTCTTCAGGATCGGTGGGGGGAGGCTTGCTCTCTTCAGTCTCCGCAGGAAGTGCAGACACTGACGAGCCCTCTTGGCTATGGAGGTGGAGTTGAGGGACCAAGAGAGGTCCTCTGTGATGTGGACACCCAGAAACTTGGTGTTTTTCACCCTCTCAACAGCTGCGCCGTTAATGGTGAGAGGAGGTTGTGCAGTGCTGGATCTTCTGAAGCCGATGATTACTTCTTTTGTTTTGTCCACATTTAGGGAAAAGTTGTTGCTCTTACACCAGTCAGCCACTCTCACCACCTCCTCTGTGTATGCTGAGATGTTGTTGTTCTTGATGAGGCCCACCACAGTCATGTCATCTGCAAACTTAATGATTTGGTTTGAGCTGAGCGCTGCTGTGCAATCGTGGGTCAGTAGCATGAAGAGCAGTGGGCTGAGCACCCAGCCCTGTGGCGCGCCTGTGCTCAGTGTGATGGTGTTGGAGGTGTTGGTTCCCATCCGGACAGACTGTGGCCTGTTAGTCAGGAATTCTAGGATCCAGTTCACCAACGGGGTGTTTAGGCCCAGCCCGCTCAGTTTAGGAGACACTCGTTGAGGGATGATGGTGTTAAATGCTGAGCTAAAGTCGATGAACAGCAACCTCACATGAGAATTTCTTTTCTAGGTGGGTCAGAGACAGGTGAAGTGCAGTGGATATGGCATCATCAGTCGACCGGTTGGGGCGGTAGGCAAACTGGAGGGAATCAAGGGAGCTGGAAAGATCGGCTTTGATGTGGCCGATGACTAGTCTCCCGAAGCACTTCATGGATTTCGTTGGAATTGGGACAATTGTGCTGGTTTTAAAACGCACTGAAACAACAGCCTGCCTCAGAGAGGTAGGTTCGATGGTTCAAATCCCATGATTGCTAAAGGTACCACTGAGGTACTCATGAGCAAGGTACCATCCCCAAGCACGGTACATGTGCTGTGCTGTGTTCACAATTATAAATAATTACTCACATATAAAGTGTGAAGCTGCTAATTTAGTAGAACCAGTTAATGCAGCAATTGATATGTGAAGGTTTTGTGAATTGCTTTAACTTGTGTCAAATACTGTGAAATTTAAGATTCTCCGATTCAGGAATTTGGAAGATTCTGACACACTCGAGACTCACGTTGTCAGTTTTAAAAGTCGGTCATCAAGCTTCAAAGTGTGCACGGTGGGGGAACGGCGGGAGAGAGGAGACAGCTGAAGAGTTGAAAAGCTCCTCATCTCCTCGCTGCTTATAACGCTCTTAAATACGTTAGTGGTGAATGAAGCTGAGCACTTCAAATGGGCTTTACTGAGAGAGAATGGATTTCTCTTTGTGCTTGTCATTTTGTTTTTAGTGTGTGTGTGTGTGTGTGAGACGCTCTCCGTCCATCTCCCCATCGCCCTCCCCCAGGGGAAAAAACAGCACGCTGATTAACATCACTATTAATGTTTAATTACTGACTTCATTATTCACACTTTCTTTATTCATCCCATCATTAATTCCTCGAAGTAATCAAGTTTCCGTGATTACGCCCGTGACAGCGATACGTAAATTAAACGTAATGCTCTTCTCGACGGTTTTCATAACTGCATACAGACGGCTAATTAACGCCACAAAAAACCCACTCACCTGAGCAACGGCAGCTTTGACTGATTAGCTATTGATTACATTTGCGTATTGGCGTCTTACGTGGGCGCTTTCACCGGAGCCGGTTCGTATTTGGAGCGTCTTTACGAGCCGGAATTGCAGGGTGTGGGAGACGAAAGACAGGACAAAGCCACAGGAAGAAAGGCCTCGTTATTACAGCAAGAAGCTGCTCCGGATAACTAGTGATCCAGGTCTGTGGAAACCCGCAATTACGGTTAATTATATCCCTGGGAATCTGTCTGAGCTGAATTAGAATGGGCTCGCAGTCTCATTTAGATTCTGCAATCTGAATTTTGATTAAGCTTGATACAGTGTCTGCAATTAGAACTGATTCCAAATAAAGGGCTGGAGAGAAAAGTGCGGCTCAGAGAAGAACAGGGCAGAGGAAAATCAGGACGCAATCAACGCTGCTCCTCAGGTACGACTGCCCTAAATAATACTTCACCTCGTCTACAGCAGCATCACTCCACACTCACAAGAACAACAGGGAGAGTCACCTCCCTAAACATGAACATCTGAACAGCTGTTAAAATGAGAGTTTATTGATTTCACTCACTTTATGATCACAGACATGGTGATAAAAAGGAAAAGACAAGGCATTAGAAGAGATGGACGGTGAGGAGGAGCAGGGACAAGAGGAGGATGGGGAGGAGGAGAGAAAAAATGTGAAGAGGAAGAGAAGAAGAAGAAGAAGAAGAAGAAGAAGACGAAGACGAAGACGAAGAAAGGTGATGGTAGAAGAGGAGGAGAGGAATGTAGAGGAAAAAACACAGTGGAAGGAAAGATTGGAGGAAGAGGACAGAAGGAAGAGAGGAGAGAGGAGGAGAGGAAGAGGATTAAAGACGGAAGGGGGTTGGAGGACAGGAGGAGGAAATGGGAGGACAAGAGGAGAATAGGAGAGGAAGAGGGAGGAGGAAGAGGATATATTTTAGGAGAAGAGGACAGTGTTAGGAGACATCATTCATTTTGACAGTGTGAGGTCAGTTGGAGTGCTGCTGAGCTGGCGGTGTGTAAGATCTCACCACCTTTACACACACACACCACACACACACACACGATATCTGCTGAATGGGACACCATTTTAATATTTCATCACATCCAAGTCCTGGAACTTATCCTTCCTGCTCAGAGACCCACACACACACACACACACACACTCAGACAGCTCTAGTCTCTGTTTAGAGTGCTTCAAGACACCATGTTACTCGATCCTGGAGTTTCTTGTGTGTGTGTTTGTGTGTGATTGTGTGTGTGTGATGATGATGCTTGTGTGAATGCGCGCATGTGCATTTGTGTGTGTGTGTGTGCATTTGTGTGTTGTTATCAAGGTCAGGTGTGTGACGGAGGCGGTTGAGTTTAGGCTGGGAGGTCTCATCTAAAAGCAATCTGGAGGAAATGCTAAAGCCGCCATCAGCAGTGTGTGTGCGTGTGTGTGTGTGTGTGGTCAGGGCCGGGCTCTGTGTTCTTTTGGAGGACACGCTATCGATCTGATATGGTGTCAGAGCAAACTGGCCTCTAATGCCTCAAAAATAAGTGTATGGTTTACTAAGTCAACACTTTCTGCGGTTCAGGTGGAACTTTAGGATTTATTTGAGAAAGGGCCGAGTCGTGCGCTGCGCTAAATCAATTGCAGCCCCGGGCAGGTTATTAAACGCAGGCAGAAAAGCCTTCTGTGATTCCACCCATCATCATTATTTCTGCAGCCTCGAAACAATCGTTCCTGCGCCGGCCGAGCCGCTCTTTCTGCACTGCCGCCGTCCGAGTGCCTCTGAAATCCCGCTCACATTTTTATTCTCCATATCGGCCGCCAAATCGTTTTGTTCCACTCTTCTCTCTATTGTCTCTCTCTGTGCTGTGGTTCGGTGCTAGTTTAAAAGCAGGGCAGTAAAGGTCGCCAGCCGCGTCTCTGTTAGGCTTCACTACAGCTCCTATAAAATAATACACATGTACAGGTGAACTTCAACCAGGGTTTAAGGAAGCTACTTTTAAAATCTTCATACAAAAAGCTACATGTGATTAACAGTATGTACGCTCCACTACACGCTGTTGTTATAGTAGTTACTACACTACAAGCTGCAGAGTAAAAGTAGTAACTACATCCAAGTTTCATCCAGTAAGACTGAGTATTTGTGCTGTAGGATACTCTTAAAATAATTTGAAACGTGAAGTTAAAATTAAAATCCATACTTTTTAACAGTGTTATGTCAAATCTCAATCAGGTTATGATGATGTTTTGGGAGTAGAGAGTGTTGTGATCTTCAGCTTGTTTAAATGTGTGCATTTGGTGTTTCCAAAGGTGGACTCCATCCTCTGACTCCTTCTGGCAGTTGCCAAGATCACACTGTGATGCATTGAGGCATGGTAGCCAATCAGCAGCTACTTCTGCCAATTCCACACCAATCACCAACACCAGCTAGCTGAAAATACACATCTTTATAAAGTTTGAAAAACAACACTATCTTTCCTTATCATGATGTAACGTTTTTTACACAATACACCAGTATTTACTGTGACGTCAGTGCCGCCTCCAACCCGCCTCTAAAGGGCTGCGTCTCTGGAATACTGAGCAGGATTTGCTTTGTTTGTTTGTCACTCATTTCGTTTAGCTTCACACTCGTTTCATCCTCAATACTACACTCTTACACCCATCTCTTAGTTTCACTCTCTTCTGGCTCCGTGTTGTGATTGGTTGTTTAGATTTTTCCGTTCACTTCTATCTTAACATATGTGACCCTCCACGGCAAAACCAGTCGCTTGTCGCAACGGAGGTTTCCGAGAAAAACGAGCGTTTATGTTGCGTGGGGTAAAATGTTGGATTTTTTGTTTTTAGTGTTTTGAAACAGTGGAAGGTCTATACTGTACTGTTGTGAATAAATTTGGCTGAAAAACTTACCCTTTCCATCCTAAAAACGTGACTTTCTTGAGGTGAGGAATTCAATTCCAGCAGAATGTTAAAAGTTTGTGTTTTGACCGCTCTACTTCAATATTTACGCTAAATCCACTGGTTGACTAGCGTGAAGATATTTCTCCGGAATCCATCTCCGTCTCCCGAGTTCAGTTAACCTAACGCAGGTAGGCTATCCGTGTGGCTGTGAATGCAGCGTAGGCTACCGTAAATACAAACGTAGCCGCGACCGCACCAAGCGTCTGTGAGTGCTACGGCGAGAGTCAAGTTCAAAGGCAGATTTCTCCGTTTCTCACTTGGCGTGACAGGAGAAACCCGACTCCTTTGAATGTTGATATCTCAGTCATATGTCATCCCATTCATTCATATAGGTATCGTTTTGAAGCTTGATTTATGCCCTTTCATGAAAACATCATAACTCAATTTTGAAAATTTGTGACAAGCGCCTGGTTTTGCCGTGGAGGGTCACATTTGTCCTCATTATTGGTTTTCATTCATTTGGTTTACTTCCCCATTTTGTTCTGACCCAGTCTGACCCAGTGTTCACTGTCAGGTCAGCACCACGTTCACCGTGTAGTTTGTGTTTGTCTTAATTTAAAGAGGACTAGTAGGATTCGCTTCCACCATAAACCCTGCTTCCACTTCCCTCCTGTCTGGAGGACTTCATCTGCCTGCCTAAGCTGGACGTTGTTGAACTATACGCTGTACAGAGTGTTTGTGTGATCCTGCATTCAGACTTGTGTTCTCTGAGTGAGCATGTGTCATGGTTGGTGTTACAGAGTGTTTAAAGAAATAAAAGGGCATCAGCAGTACAGAGTGTTGTTGATAAAGTGGACATCATGTGTCTGTGTACTCCTGAAAGTGAAAGTGAGTGATTATTTCACATTGTGAACATACCACAGCACAGCACAAATGTGACCTCTGCATTTGACCCAACTATGAAGGAGCAGTGCTTGGGGAGGGTACCTTGCTCATGAGCACCTTAGTGGTACCTTTACTGGCCTGGGATTCAAACCGGCGACTTTCTGAGCATGGGACAAACTCCCTAACTGTTATGCCACCAACTGTCCCAATGTTTAACTGCTGGAAAAGGTAGGGAAGTTAGTAGCATCACTAACTCTAGTTAGCTACTCCCCAACACTGATTTATTTGTAACAAAATTTCATTTGCAATTTTCAAAATCAAAAACTGCCTCCAGCGGCAATTTCTGAATTAAACAGCACAACACAACAGAACAGACTCCTTCTTACATCTGTAACAAATGATCACCAATCACAAACATCACATCCTCTGCTTAATTGGAACCTTAATTTCTCCTCCCTAAAGTCCTCATTAAAGTCGGCCGAACTGATTTTAAACGCAACGTAATCAACAATTCAAATGGCAGGAAAGTGGCACTGCAGCGCGTGGTGCCAGAGGGCTTCGGCTTTCAAGATGCTGAAATATTAACGAGGCCTTGTGTTTTACACATCCACTCCCCGGCTGTTCTCCACCCTGCTGCCAAACACACTCTGAAGCACGCTGATACATCATGTTTCAGCTCCTGTGTGTGAGTGAGTGTGTGTTACACTGTTCCTGGTAAGCAGACTTGTGAATGTAACACTGAGGTTTGAATCATAGCAGATAACAGACTGGTTCATCTCTCTCTCTCTCTCTCTGTCCAACCACTCTCTATCTTTTTAGTCCTACACACTCACCAGATTTGAAGACGCAGTCACACACAGATCCACTTTAAAACACTGGAACCTCCACAAACACCAGGCTGTTGAGTTCTTGCTGAAGCTGCGGTGATTTATCTTACAGTCACATCTTAAAACAGTGAAACCCTGGGTTGGTGATCATGAGGTTGGCTGGGTTTGAATCTTGGGCTGCAGGTTGGTGTTAAACAGCATCAAACCAACGCCAATGTAGCACCTCACTGAAGTCAATCAAGCACAGCTACAAAACGCACAAAAATGCATAGGATGTTCAGAGTGCGTTTATTTATCTAACATTCCAATGTCCATGTGGACGGGGCCTTAACTCCAAGTTGCTGCAGGGAGACTGTCAGGCATGCCACTTAGAGCTATTTACTGTTCAGTATTTGGGTCATGGTGAACACAGCACAGCACTGTGAGCTCTTCATTTGACCCATCCATGAAAGGGCAGCTTGTTGGCAGCGCCCCAGGAGCAGTGCTTGGGGACAGTATCTTGCTCATGATTACCTCAGTGGTACCTTACAGGTCTTTCCGATCACCGGGCCAACTCCCGAACGTTACACTACCAACTGTTCCTGTGTGTGAAAAGGTTCTGTAAACTATGAAGACTTTCACAAATTGAAATGAATGAACTCAGGAGGTCACTTGTTCCAAACCTCTTGGAGAACTGAGCACAGATCTTGTTGTGGGTGTCGGCTCCTTCTGTCTCTTTATGTAAATCCAGGAACAATTAATTAAAGTTCACCATGAAGACCCATCCATGAAGGAGCAGTGGGCAGCTTTGGACAGCACCCAGGGAGCAGTACTTGGGGACAGTACTTTGCCCATTGAGGGCAGTTGGTAGTGTAGCAATTAGGGATGATCAGATGGTCACCAGTTCAAGTCCCAAACTGGTAAAGGTACCAGGTACTCATGAGTAAGGTACCATCCCCAAGCACTGCTGCCCCAGTGTGGACAGATGTATCCTTTAGTGTCCTCTTTTAGTTTGGCTGTCTCGTGTTGTTTCAAGGGTTATTTAGTCTTCTTTTGTCCTCTCTGGATACTTGTGCCTCTCTAGTTTATTGCCCCTGTTTTTCCTCTCTCATCCTCTCCAGGTCTCTCTCTGGTCCTCTTCTCTTCCCATGACAGCAGGGCGCAGCGGTCAGAACTCTCCAGAGCGGTCACTTCTCTCATGGACACTAAAGGCCACGTCTGTCCAAACTGGGTTAAAAAAATTTGGCAACTCACAGACACTCCTGTGTATAATTAGTCCCTCTCAGCCTCCAGACACACACACACCCACTCACACACACATACTGGCTTTGGGTCACTGGGCATTGAGTGGGACCTAAATGCCAAGCTTAACCCCTGAGCAGCGCAGACGCTAACGTGCATGTTAAAGGGACTCTCCGGCGGCCTCATATGCCCTTTAAAACCAGCAAAATCCTCCACATCCAATTCATTACAGCAGTAAAAGCCGGCGAAACGCTGATGAATGGAGCGTCTGACTCATGTATCACTAGTCCTGAGATAAAGCAAAATTATGTCATGAATTATTAACTGCAATTCAATACAGCTCAGCTCTAATCTCACTCCGTGTCTGGCTGCTTTTTACTTTTTTTCTTCTATTTACAGGCAAATCTTTTGCCGGCCTGCAGGGTTCCAGCCCCAAACACCCTCTCAGAAAGCTGGATTTACTCCCTACGCACAGGATCTCTCATCTTTAACTAAATAAAATAAGCATTCAAATAACAGTGTTTTATAATCACTTTCACTCAGTCTCAATACCATGTCCACTTGGTCAAAACACTTCACACTGTGAGTTTTACAAACACACACTTCAACACCTCAGTTCACATTAAAAACATCAAAACACTTCACACAAGTAACTCAAAAACTACACACACTCTCAACAATAAAACTGCTTTGTCACACAAAGTAAAATAAACAAAAAAGAACAAACAACGTGAAGCACCGCAACATGCAAATGTGTTGTGTCCCATATTTCACACAGTGTTGTACTGCAAGATAAAATAAAAAATGACCACACAAAAATATAAAAATATTCTTAGAACATTATTAAAATTTATAAATATTTTTTTGAGAACTAATAGATTAAAAATAAAAAATTCAGCTATGTGTAATATTGTCACGGCTCCCCCTGGACTCTACCCCAGCTGTCCACCGGAGGGCACTCCCGTCCTGTCTTGCCTCTGTTGTGTGTTATATCAGTCACTTCACTCTGTCCCGCCTCCTCGTTAACACTAATGAGTTAATTAAGCCTCGTTATCAGTTACACCTGCTTTAGCCTAGCACTTTGTTCCCAGTTTAACCCTCCTGGTTTGTGTATTGGCTCCTGTTTTAGTCCCTGCCTCCACCTCGTCCTGCTCTGTTTTAGTTTAGGGTTTAGTATCTTGTTTGGTTTGATCAGTCAGCTTAGTGTTTGCATGTGTTTCTGTTTAGTTAGTCTCTTATTTAGGTATGTCCACCATCACTCTACCCCACGTTGGTGTTCTCTGTTTTGTGTGTTTGTGAAGCTGTGACCAGTGGAGGTGCTATTGGGTTGGGTATCTTAGGTAGTTTGTCCATTTGCAGCCACCATATCTTCCTCTTTTTGGGCATGCCTCCAATTAGCTTTCTAGTGGCTAACCATGCTTTAGCCTTTTGTGTATAAACCAGCCTTAGCAAGTAGGCCATTTGAGACTCTTGGCTTTTTGCTCTCCCCAAACACAGGGTTTACTGGACCTTGGTTTAATTGTTGGTGCTAGATATTTTTTTGGGTGGTATGCTGGTTGTAATACTTGTAATACTATCTTGTGTGGGGTTGTGGTTGCGTTGCCAGGGGTCCATGGCCATCTGATACTGAGTCTGAAGTGAACAGAGGTAATGCTCACTCTATCAGTATAATGTTGTTGGGAACAGTTATTGACCACATGCCTGATTTTAATTTGCATGTGCTTGCAGAAAGAATTGCTGCTGCTGCTTTGCCTTTCCTTAACTTTATTGTAACGTGCCTTTGAAATCTTGGTTTACTTATGTTGTCCATGTGTCATCTTGGTGTAAAGGTCTTTTTTTTTCTTTTCTTTTAATTAGTCGTGACTTCCCTTAGTCAAATGGTTGTCTGCGACTAAAAGTGTGCATTGGCAATTCTGTGTGATGTTAACTTACCATTGTTTTTAGTAAGCACTTGCAGTCAATTGTTCACACACCAATCAGAACCTTCACTTGTTAGATAAAAGGGCCATGTGTCAGTTCACTTGTACTGGACAAACGGATCTACAAAGAGCTGAAGGTAGAGGATGGGGACACAGAAGAAGAGATGGAGGAGGAAGGGCAAGGAGACAAGGGGTTTCCTCCCCCGCTGCCTGGCCAGGGCTCACATTGCCGGTGATGTTGATGAGAAGTTATGGCCTGACCCAGACCAGAGAAGGGATGCTGATTCAGGATGAATGTGTGTGGCTTTTTGTTTTGTTACAGTAATGTTTTCAATGACATTGATATTGGTCATTTCATGTTCTGCTTTCTATGTTCTTTATACGTTGCATATTTTACTGTTCCACTCGGTTAAGGCTTATAACTACAGTACATCACGGGATTAAAAAATTACGCAAATGCATAGGTGTTGTCTTTATGTTGTGTGTCATGAAAAGAGTTTGGTCTGGGGAAAACCATAAGTGCCATTATTCATTGCAGTAACAGGTTTTTGGGGTATTGTTTTGAACTGAGCTCACTAGTGTGTAATTCCTTGTTTGTAGTAGATATATATATATTTGATGCCTTTTGTGTGATTACTGAAGGCAGAGGTTGGTTCAGATGTAGGATTACATGGTTTTGAGTGGAGAGTTTGTTTTTGACCTGAACAGTGGAAGTTTCAGTAGTTGAGTGAGCAGTTAAGAGTTTTGGGAAATTGAGGCCTAATTTAAAGAAATGTGTTTTAGCTATGAAGGAAAACTGTAATATTGTTAGTGCTGCAAATCAAATTTAGATGCGATACATTGTCACCTGGGATAATGTCTCATTCCACCAAGCTCCTCTGGTCCAAAACTGGTTTCATGATCATCCACAATTCTCATGTCTTTACAGTTTTTTCCAGTTGCTAACACACTAAAATCTAATGTAAAGCTCAACTGCAAACACTGACACTCAGAGAGCAAAATCTCTCCTCACATTTGTAATACTCGAAACACAAATCACACCTTTGAACACAATAAGCAATTAACTTGACATCTTTTGCATTAGAGTGCACACACTTTCCTACAGAAAACACAGGAATCTGACACCAAGACACTTTTAGCCATTTCCAACACACCCATTCAGAAAACCACACCCATGTACCCATTAGGCTTACACACACGTCACCTGGTCAAGCAGCTGACCGCTTATTAGTTAACTCAGCAATCACAATGTGAGAACTATAAAACTCCACAGATTTACCAACACTAAAGAACAATGGGGAAGAAACATAACAGGTCACAGAGCTATTGTGAATGTTCCTGGCGTACGTTGGGGAAACATTACAATGTGTGCTGCCATCACAGGACATGGAGTTCTCCATCACCATGCCATTCTTGGTCCATACAACACAGGGTTGATCCTGACATTTCTGGACAGAGGCAGGACATCTTAGAACAGGCAAACCGCATGGACGATGAAGGGCAGCAGCACAGATATGTTGTAGTGTGGGACAATGTGAGTTTTCATGGTGCAGCCATGGTGCAAAATTTTACACATTTTACAGTGGTTTACCTTTCTCCTATTCTCCATTTCTGAACCCCATAAAGAAAGTTATTTCTAGCATGGAGGTGGAAGGTGATGACCATCAACCCCATGTATGGAGGGGCTTGCTAAGCAATGGAGGGCGCATGTGAGGAAATTGACATAGGAGCTATCCAGGGATGGATAAGACACTCCCGACGCTTTTTTCCTCCATGTTTTTCCCTTGCACATGTTTCTCATTCTGTTTTCCAAAGGTTAAGAATTTGTTGAATTTGCAAGGTAAATATGGATTTTTATGTTTGTTTCTTCGTTGCAAATTGTAGCTAAGTAAATGATTTGTTTGTCCCAATTTATTTGTGCACATATGTTTCTGGTGTCCACTCTCAGCATTTGCAGTTCTGACAGTCCCAAAGAGATTTTATATATAGCAGTGTTTTATTGGTTGGAGGAAAAAATCAGGCATGGAAAGAAATGTTTAATATTTGGGGCAAAGTTTGGTTTTGATAAGTGTTTATATAGTTTTAGACTGCAGAGCTTATCTTGCAGGATAAGGAGATTAAAGCAATGATTTGCAAAATGAGGCTTGTTGTCAAAATTTTGTTTTAGCAATTGAAAACGTGACTTCCAATCTTCTACTCACCCTTCCTAAAAACCCAATAGAAGAGGTTTTTTCAGCTTGGCTGGTGAAAGGTTTATGATCTACAGCTACATGTTCATGCACCTCTCATTCAAGCCATATGGAGGATGCTTGTACTGGATTGATGTTCTAGTCGGCGATGGATCCCACACTGTAAGATTTTTTTCCAGGATGTCTTGCCTATGACAACATAGCCTGTGATGTTGATGAAGCTTCCAGCCAGATGCAGCTAGACGTGAGAGATGCTTTAGTTTTTTACCCCTTTGCATGTCTGTAGTGGTTGCAGGAAATAAAGATATACAGATTTGATCTATTGTGGTGTTTGCTGGACATATGTTTACTTTTTTGTTAGGAAATGCTAAAAGTGTTTTAGGATAAATGCAGTAGTGTCTATCTTATTCAAAATGAGTTAGCTAATAAAAACTCAGGTGTGTACAATATAACAAAACAAAAAAAACAATGTAGAGTTTTTACAATAGTGTTTCATTTAGCAAAAGATCTGAGATGTTCTGCTACTTGGGTGTAGTGTTGTGCTGATTGTGTGAAGTGTTTTGTAACAGGGCTCAATTTTTTAAATTCTGCTTAAGCACTGAAAACCTGTAAAACCACCAAAACACTTCACAAAAAGTGACTCCTGCTGCAAAACTATAGCACACACTCCCTCCCCTAAGACCCCTTACAAAAAATGTTAGCTTCTGACAAGCATTTGCTGCTAACCTTGTAAACGTCTTCTGTAAATTTGGCAGCAAAGTCATATTTCACATGCAAATTCAGCTTAGGCAAATCAGGTGGACTTCTAGCAAACTTGTGAATTTGTTCACCCAAGGTTCACTACAAGTTTACCATTGCTGGCAAATTGTTTTGCAAATCACTGGTAAATACATTCGTAACTAGTGGCTATTTGTCATTGTTGCCAGAACAGTGCTGCATGTTTGACAATGGTAAGTCTGACAATGGCAAACTTGTGGCACATATTCTGGCAAACTCCACTGTTTAGCACAAACTAACCACAAGTTTGCTGCAAACCTGCCTCAAACATTTTACTTTTGTAAGAAGAGACTGCTTTGTCACACAAAGTAGGAAATGAAGGAAAAAATACAAACAAAGCCTTATATTTTAATATTAATTATTTAATATTAATTCATAAAGATTAATACATATTAAATAAAGCTGTGTGTAATATATTGTAAAAATACACCACAATCTGTTACTGAAGATACATTCCCAAAATGTTGAAATATCAAACTGTCACTGTTTACACTTATTTACACACAAACAGATCAGCCATAATGTTATGAGCAGCTGCCTAATACTGAGCACAACAACCTGCAGCAGCGGTACACTTTCAGCACTTTGAGCTCCAGCAGCTCGTCTAGTGTCCATCAGTGTCTCAAAAGTCTGTTTACTGCCTCATCAATCCTGTCTTCTACATTTCAGTATAACCTTTCATCAGCATCATGTTCTCTCTTGCTGTACAGCAGGAACAAACTCTTGTGCAAATATGAAATATACGGTAAACATCACCACTTTTGTACAGATGGCAACACGGCTGCAAATAAACAAACTTGCAAACTTGCAGCTAAAATCAGTATAATCTGAATGACAGCAACTCATAGTTTCGTGTTGAAATGCATCAGACTTCCATCTAAAGTGATCTCAGTTTTGCTAGCTTTTGAATGGAATGATAACTGTTTCTAAATTCTTGCAAACTGTTGTTGAGGATTTTGCTGCTGGTGAACGCTGAGGTGTTTGTGAATTTTGGACGAAGTTGTCACTGAATGCATTTTGTATGAAAGCAATGCAAAATTATTTTAGTTGAGCTCACATTGTCTACGGCATGTGGTGAATGTGTGCAGGGTTTTGTAAAAGTGAACACACTTCACATTGAGACGTGACAATAATAAAAATGAATAATTAAATCCATGTAGATCTTATTTTTTTGGCGTGATCGGGGGAGCGATTTTACTTGAGTTTTTCATTACATTATGAAAACAGATGGCGCTGGTGGTATCCGGGAGGAACAGAGGTCAGATATGAAATATGGTGGTAATCTGATTGGAGTGTCATGAGAACGCAGGTCTAAATCCTCGCTTCAGTGTCAGATGAGATGTCCAGCAGAGCAGCAGGGTTTAGTTCAGCAGCAGCACCACAATGTGTGCTTTAATCCACCAATCACACAAATAAAAAAATCAAATACGCTGAGCTGTTGGCACTGGCACGATGGTGGCAGTGCCAAGCGCTCACACACAGGAGGAGGAGGATGAGAGCCAGAGAATTCCAGCATCTATGGAAAGGAGAGAGAGAGGGAGAGGAAGAGGGAGGGAGAGACATGAGAAAATAAGGAGAGACCAAAGAGAAAGAGAGGAGGAGAGAGAGAGAAGGTAAAGAAGAAAGAGAGAATGATGTGAAGATAAACCTGGGAAAAGAGAACGAGGAGATAGAAACGGTAACAGAGAGAGAGAATGAGGGCAGACACAATAGAGAGGGAGGGTGGAGGGAGAAAGAGAAAAGTGAGAAGAGAGAAGTGTAGAAAAAAAACCTGAGAAAAGAGAGAAAAAGTTAAAGAGAGCGATAAAGTAAACAAGAATGAGATGGAGGGGGATAAACCTGACAAAAGGGTAACAGAGGATAGACAGAGAAAGAGACAGAAAGAAAGAGAGAGAGGAGGAGAGAGAAAACTGAAAAATAACACAAGATGACAAAATGATAACATAAGATAAAGATAACATAAATGAGGAGAGATGACCAGGAAAACAAGAGGGAGATGTGGAAAGAATGAAGGTGAAAGAGTGAGGGGGAGAGGAGGAGAGGGGAGAGGAAAAAGCAAGAAAAGGGAGAGAATGAAGAGAGACAACAGGGAAAGAAAATGAGAGGGGCGGAGATAAACGTGTGAGAAAAGAGAGAGTCAACAGAGGCAAAATGGAGAGAGTGAGAGGTGAAGAGAGAAAGAGTGAGAGGTGAAAGACAAAAGAGAAAGAGACAGAGCAAGTGAGAGGTGTAGAGAGAAGGAGCGAGGGAGAGAGGGTGTGTAGAGAGAGAGAGAAGGTCCAGCTGGTCCCCTGCAGTGCGGTTCTTTTGCGACCCATGTTGAGCTGAGGAAAAAGGAAAGCGGCGCAGCTTCTAAAAATATCGCTGTGTTTTTCTCTCGTCCAAATATTAGCGGTGCGTTACACATTTATAATTCATGAGGTGTGAGTGCGAGGGTGTGTTGGGGGGGCGGGGTGAGGGGGGGACATATGGCGCACGCTGCATGTGGCAAAATATTAAAGCGCAGTGTCAGCTCCGAGGCCACCGGCCCAGCAGGCGGCCAGAAACACCGGACAGCAGCCTCATTGCCCCCTCCCCTGACAACCGCTCCAGAGACACTTGCCCTCTACACACACTACACACAAAGACGAAGGAGACGTGGCACTCCTCATCCTCTCACCCACTATGCCAAAAACCAAAGAGGATGCAGTGCTCAGAAGAGACATGACACTCCTCATCCTCTCACCAACTATGCCCAATATGCCCAAAACCAAAGGAGATGCAGTGCTAAAAAGAGACGTGCTTTCACCTACTATACTGAAAAACAAGGATGACATATTGCTCGAAAGAGACATAGCACTCCGCATGCTCTCACCCACTATGCCCACTATGTCCAAGACAAAGAAGAAGCAGTGCTCAAACAAGACATGGCACTTCTCATCCTCTCACCTACTGTGCCCTAAAAACAAAGGAGATGCAGAGCTCAGAAGAGACGTGGCATTTGAAAGGGATATGGTACTCCTCATCCTCCCACCAACTACACCCACTGTCCCCAAAGACAAAGAAGAAGCATTGCTCAAATGAGACGTGGCACTTCTCATCCTCTCACCCAGGGATATGCAGTGCTCAAAAGAGTTATAGCATTCTTCATCCTCTCACTCTCTACTCCCACTATACCCAAAGACAAAGAAGACTTGGAATAGACATGTCACTCTTCATCTTCTTACCCACTATGCTCAAAGACAAAGGAGATGCAGTGTTCAAAAGAGATGTGGCACTCTTCATCCTCTCACCCACTGTGCCCAATGACAAATTAGAAGCATTGTTCAAAAAGGTCATCCTTTAATCCACTATGACCACATCCAAAGACAGAGAAAGACAGTGTTTCTCATCCTCTCAGCCCCTTCTCAACACCTCAACCCTAAAGACAAAGGTGTAGAGCCTCTAGAAACGCAGGTTGAGACATGTTGCCCACGATGCCAATGTCCATAAACAAAGAGCAAAACATGGAGGTCTGAACAAACTTAGTCTTAACTCATGCCAAAAGATGAAGAAAGTATGGCACCCCTCACCCTCTCACCTGAAGATGTGACACCCCTCGCCCTCTCAGCCACTACACCCACTCTCAAAGACCAAGAAGACATGACAATTCTGATCAGTCAGAAAGAACAAGAAGCCCCATGCCCCTCTTTCACTCATCCTCTCACATGAAGGAGACATGGCACTAGTCATCCTGTCACTCATGGTGCTCCTCATCCTCTCACTCCCACAAAACTTGTTGTACTGGTCATCCTCTCACCTTAAAGAGACTTGCTGCTCTTCACATCTTTCACTTGAAGGAGATGTGGTCATCATCCTCTCATGCAAAAAAAAAAACAGGCACTTCTCGTGTAAGATGGAAAACCTCCAGAAAACTGACCCGGAACTGGACACCCCCTCTCTACACCCATAACCAGACATGAGGGACAAGACATGGCTTTATAGGTTCACTCTTTTCATTCCTACTTGCACATGACTGTGAACAGCAAGTTCATGCAAAGCATCTCTTACACCTGTACCCAAAGATGAAGGCTGAGTTGTGGTGTTCATCACCCTCAACACACCTCCTAAAATGACAGTGCTACTCACACTCTCATCTTTTCTTTTCTCTCATATCTGGCCATGGCTGCAGAGGGCCACATGCATGCAGAGCATCACCTCCAAAATCTCCTGCAGAGGTCAGATCTGCAGAGACACCCACCACCCGACAGAGAGCAACATATTAACCGGAAATGAATCGTGTAGACTGCCACTGGAATGCAGCGCATCCTAATCAGGGTTGTGTTGGTGCATGGGATTGCAGCGCTTCCTAAAACTGACACCCCCACCAACCCCCACCAAATCACAACTCACTTTCCTAATGATTAAATAAATAGGCTTGATGGATGATGAGAATTTATTTCCCGACTACGGCCCCGTGTATTCCGTGACACTAGAGATGGGCAATGCCCGTCTGCTTTTTTCTGCAAGCCATTATTTAGGAGAAATGAATAGGAGCAGGTCGGTAAGTAGCGGTAATGACGGCAGTAATGGGAGCCTCGATTATCTGTAATGGGCTGTTTATACTCGTCCTCTTTAATTGACGACTGTCCATCATACCTCGCTCCCTCCTTCAGGTGGGACTGCAGACAGACAGGGGGAAATGCTGGGTAAATTACATCACAGTGTTGGGGAAGCTACGTTTTAATGGCAGCTGTTCTATCTACTAGACAGTGTTGTGATTCAGCTTGCGTAAGTTACACTCAAATGTGCAAGTTCTGTCCGTTTGATCTTTCAGAGTCATACATTTTGATAAATACAGACACAGATTCTTGTTTTGAACATATCTTCACTACTGAGAAGCTAGTGAAGTGGTTAAGTTAGTAGCATCACTAATTAATTGTTAGGGGATGATTAGGGAGTTGACCCCATAATCAGAGGGTCACTGGTCCTGGACTGGTAATGGTACCACTGAGGTACTCATGAGCAAGGTACCATCTCCAAGCACTGCTCCCTGGGTGCTGCACATCAGCTGCCCACTGCTCCTTCATGGATGGGTCAAATGCAGAGTTCGCATTTGGTTGTGGTGCACTGTGTGCTGTGCTGTGTTCACAATCACAAATAATCACTCATTTAAAACACTTAAACTCTAATTTTAGTTAGCAACTCCTGACACTGATTACATCAGTGGATCGCTGAGTGTTTACCCAGAGCGGTTACACTCTTTTTTCCGAGCATCTTGATCCCACTGAGGGTGCACAGGGCGAGGGTCAGGCTCGAGCAGCAAATCATGAAGGCCATCTTCTTTCTGTTCCAGTGCTGCTAAAAAGCTCGGTCAGCACCTGCTCTATTTGCAGAGTCGAACACACACACACTCTGCCCAGGAACTGCTGCACTGTTTGCTTTCGCTGAGCTTATTAACCTGTTCTGTGCCAGTCTGCGTCTCTCACCCGGGTACAGCCATAGAGAGAGAAGGCTGAGTGAAGGTTATAGACAAGTGTGTCTGATAGAGAGGATAAAAGGAGTCTGAAGTCCTCTTGTTGAGCGAGTGTGTGACTCTGGTGACTCTTTATTCGGCTCCGGCTTTTCCGGCTCGGTGTGTATTCCTGCCGGACGCGTGGGTAGAACGCCACTCAGAAATGCCCTCGCTGTGGGGAAGAATGAACTGGCAGAACTCATGATAATAATAGACAAATATTTTTTACTCTGTGATATACAAGTTTCAAGCTGCTTCATTTTCACTAATAAAATATATTAATCCAAATATATCATAAATACATTGAATAACAGACTCCCCACATAGCAACCTATTTGTATGTATTTTTTAAAAGAATAATCATACATGTGTGTACATACTGTGAAAGACATATTTTTGATGAACAGTATTTATGTATTGTTTATTTTAAAAACGTTACAATAAACAGTAATATATTTCATTTCTGTATGAAACTAGGATGTAGCTAAATGTGCCTGAATCAAATGAAAGAAAAATGGAGTAATAGACATAAAAGACATAAAAATATGTCTTTTATGACATGAAAATATATACCAAATAGACGTTACGATTGTCAACAGCACTCAACTGTGTGCAACTGTGTGTTGTTACAGTGTCAGCAGTGTGTTATAGTGCAGTGTTTGCTGGTTTGTAGCAACACAAGTTGAGAGATCAAGTGAAGACGTAAAACATAAAAAGCTGTAGCAGCATGTATATAATGTTAATAATTAAGCTGTAGAATTCTAGAATGCTAGAAGGGGTGTGCACCTGAATATAATACTATTCTATGAATACTCATAATTTTTGATAAAGCTGAAACATTGCTTTCTGCACACAGCCAGTGTTGGAACTGAATCTACTTGCCGCTGTGTGTGGAGGATGTGAGTCAGGGAGATGTGATGGGGATGTTGTAGGATGTGATTGCCATCAGGATGGCAGCGCCCTCTCATCACCCTTGCCTTGCCCTCGCTAGCGCCACCCAGAGTTCAGTGTGGCATTTCTGAGCCGCTCTGTCATGTGTAGCTTTGACTGATTACTCTCAGTGGGAAAGAGTCATTGTTTTTTTGCATTTTAATTTACATTGCAATTAGAATGGAGCAATTAATTAACCTCCGCTAAGTAGCGCTTAATAATCCTCGCGGAGCCGTGTTAATTACTGCAGTGCGCTAATCAGAAGCGGTCATTCAATCAGAAGGGAGCGCTGCAGCCGGACCGAGGAGGAGGAGAAGGAGAAGGAGGAGGAGGAATCTGCAGCTGGATCTCAGGCTGAAACCTCAGCTGGGCCATGTGCCATGTGGACGGCCACAGAGGCCTGCGTTGCCATAGTGAGAGTGTGTGTGTTGAGCAGTTTGCAGTCAGGGATTGGAACATGGAATATAACTCAGAATAGGGTTGAGGAGGAGGTCTGTTTTACAATTAATTGAGATTTTGATTTGATAATATAACACTAAGATCATGAGACATTTAAACGGCAGCTTTTCAGCTCCAAGCTACATGTGATTCAAGTATCTCAGCTCCACCACAAGCTGCTGTTTTAGGGCCTGTTTACACGTATGTAGATATTTTCATAAACACATTATTTATACATGTAGGCCTATTGTTTCCCTGCAGACAGAATTTTAGCCACCAAAGTGAAGATTTTTCAAAACGCTGGAGTCTGTGGATCTGGGTACATGAGTAAAACACAGTTTTCTTAAAACAATGACGTGTTTTGTGCGTACCTTAAATACTGTAGATGTTTTCAAACAGCACAGTCTGCGACAGAAAATGCAATGGCGTCAGCTGCCCAAGATTTGTATGCATTTGGTTTGGCTGTTCGTTATCGGAACAGGAAGTCATGTCATTTGTTAGATTCATGCCTCATATTGAACAAGGTCAACTCCATCTGGCACTGTGATGTAATTTGCGTGACCGGCATGGGCACAGTAGCCAATCAGATGCCTCTTTTGCCAATTCAACATCAATCACAAACATTTGCTAGTTGCAAATAGCTGTCTTTATTGTCATTTTTCAATTTTTCAAGGAAGATCCAGTTCTGTGCCAGTAAAGGTACACTGAGGAAGGTGATGTCCCCAGACCCTGCTCCCTGTGTGCTGTCAAAAAACTGCCCACTGCTCCTTCATGGATGGGTCAAATGCTCTCATTGGGTAGAGTTGCACTGTGTGCTGTGCTGTGGTGTGTTCGTGACGACAAATAATCACTCAGGTTTAGTATTTTGCCACACTACATCTGTAAGGTGAAAATTCAGATCTCCCTCTCCAGATGGACTACCAGATCCAGATGCTAGTTTCCGTGTCTTCACACCAACCACTAATTACTAAAACAGATCAGAGTTTTAATGTGCCACTGCTTTGACTTTTGGTAGTAATAGATTTTTCTCTTTATTGCAACCCAATTTGGATTTGTTTGTTCCACAGACTGTCTTGAGTGGATTTTTGTGAGACACATTCAGAAATAAAGACTGTGCTTCATGTACTCTGTGTTTGGGTTCACCGTGTGTTTGTTAGAACAGTTGGAAATTGGTAGTGTAAGGGAGTTGGCCCAGTGATTTGAAGGTCGCCAATTCAAATTCCCCGGACTGTTAAGGTACCACTGAGGTACTCATGAGCAAGGTACCGTGCCCAAGCACTGCTCTCCAGGTGCTGCCAAAAAGCTGCCCACTGCTTTTTCATACATGGGTCAAATGCAGAGCTCACATGTGGTTGTAGTGCACTGTGTGGTGTGCTGTGTTCACAATGATTAATAATCACTCACTTTATTCACTACTACTTTATAATACTACAGTATCACCTTACTGCCCAACACTGCAAACACACTACTGTCCATTTTAGTCCATGGCTGCCTGTTGCAACAGTGTGGGGAGAAGAGAGATGAAGATATTCACATATTTTTTACTCTTTTGTTTTTGTTTGTTTGTTTATACAGTAAATGAAGAAATTGATCTCTTGAGGGTTAACATTAGTCAGCACAGTCTCGTTCTTCTCAGAGGTTTGCTCTAAGCAGTTATCCAGAATTAAACAGAAATGAAATTGAATTTAATCAGGATCTTCTGAGTCAGACCCAGATTAAATTGGGAGGTAAATCCAATCTCCAGTTCTAATCCTGTTGCATAAAGACTGTAGCTGGATTGTCTTTCTTTAATGCAATATTTCCACAGTCCCACAACACAGTGGTTATGCTTGGGGATATTGTGCAGCACAAATCAAACACATTATTTGTATAATCTGTGTATTTCAGCCATATTTATCCTGTCTGCTACTGCTAATTGTACTATATACACATGTAAGCCTAATTTAGCAAACCCTGACACTTAACAACTTAATTACACAGACATTTCTTGTATTTCTCACAGATATACTGTATACACAAAAACATGCTCTGTAGTTTTGCCCATAACTTTGCCAGTTTTGTCTGATTTTGCAGATTTTGTCAGTGTTACATAACTTGGAACATGTAACTACAAATACAGACAATTGTCGTGTAACTGGGGCGGCACCGTAGTGCGGTGGTTAGCACTGTCACCTCACAACAAGAAGGTCCTGGGTTTGATCTCCGGGTGGGTCGTGGGGGCTTTCTGTGTGGAGTTTGTGCTCTCACCACGTTGGCGTGGGTTTTCTCCGGGGGCTCCAGTTTCCTCACACAGTCCAAAAGCATGTGCTGTAGGTTGATTGGTTACTGTAAATTGCCCTCTTAAGTGTGAATGTGAAAGTGTGTGTGTGAGTGTGTGTGTCCTGTAGTGTTGGTGCATGCCCAGAGATGGTCCCCACCTTGCGGCCGAGGTCCCCAGATAAGCTCCGGTCCCTGGGTTAAGAATTCAGATAATTAATCAATAAATGAATTTTAATTTGGTCATACATTTTGTCGATTGTTAAAGTTATGGATCATTAATATGAAAAGTTTGTCAGCATGAATATATATTTATGTGCGTGTGTGTGTGTGTGGCTGGTGTAGAGGAAGAAGAGCAGTTTGTGTCATCAGTACTTCATAGGAATTTCTCCATGTTAGCCAGCATAGTCATGCTGCAGAATACACCCCTCTACACACACATCTAAACTCACACACACACACACACACATCGTCACCCCCACTGCCAAACACAGCACAAAAAATGACAGTTAACAGAGTGGGCACACTGACCTGAGCCCTCTTCTGTCAACACCACACCTGAACGCAGCCTGTAACACACACACACACACACACAGTGGGAGGGGCCGACCCACAGCTGAAGGTCAAACAGCATTAAGCCTGACATTAAACAGTGATGCTACTCCAGTGTGCTGCATATTCTCATATAATACACTCATTTATATGAAAATACATGGGCATATTTATGCCGTAGACATGTGCAACTCCAACTGTATTCTTAAATATGATGATGTTTTATGTAAATAACTGGGGCTGGGTGAAGTAATGAGATATGCTTTAATACTGATATGTAGATCCTCTCTCTAACTTAGATGAACAGAAGAGTTTATGTTCATATTTATATTGCAATCCACTGCATGCTACTATTACTGCGACTACTACTACTAATGCTGCTACTGCTGCTACTTATTTACTACTTTTATACATTTTGCATGTCAATGTATTGTTTTGCATATTGCATATTAGCATTGTTTGCAATGTAGTATTTTTATTTCGTGGCAATATAAATGACCACTCTTACACACACACACACACACACAAACACTATCTGGAGTTGTTCATTATGTGCCTGGTCATGAGTGTTGTGTGTGATGAGTGTTGGCATGTCAGTACCGTGTGGGGTTTGTACAGACGTGTGGACGTCAGGGTCACAAATGTTTTCAAGGGCACAGAGACGCCAGCGTACCCGCTCCATCTTCACCAGCGCCAACAGTGCCGTCTTCATTTCCCTCTGCCCTCGAGCTGTCGTTCTGAAAATCCAAAAGTGCTGCACAGAATTATAAAGGTACTGCAAGCCACCTCTGTGGGGTCAATGAACTGATTCTGAATTGATTTTCTCTGCTTTATTATTTTTCTCATGTTGTTTGGGGATTACAGCTCTCAGTCCACTGACACCTCTTTTGCATTGCACTGGTGGTGGTGGTGGTGATGGTGGTGCCAGTCTTGGTGCCAGAGCTCTATTTGGAATCAGTGCCACATATTTCCACTCACTAAAAAACTGGTGTCAACATTGGCTCTGGGTTGCAAGGTAGATAGAACTCTGTGTGTGTCCCAACAAATCATCCCAGTGACAGGTGTCCGCACTATGTGACAAATACAAGTAGGTGTGTGTTTATGTGTGTATGTGAAGTGTGTGTGAGTGTGTGTGTGCGTGTGAGTGTGTGTGTGCGTGTGAGTATGTGAACTGAGTATATACAGCACTGTGCAAAAGTTTTAGGCAGGTGTGAAAAAATGCTGTCAACAAAGAATGCTTTCAAAAATGAAAGTGTTAATCATTTATTTTCATCAATCAACAAAATGCAGTGAATGAACAAAAGAGAAATCTAAATCAAACCAATATTTGGTGTGACCACCCTTTGCCTTCAAAACAGCATCAATTCTTCTAGGTACACTTGCACACAGTTTTTGAAGGAACTCGGCTGGTAGGTTGTTCCAAACATCTTGGAGAACTAACCACAGATCTATAATCCTATAATCCTACAAAATAATATAATGACTATAATCCTACAAAATAATATAATGACTATAATCCTACAAAATCCCTGACTTTGTGCAAGTGAACCTAGAAGAATTGATGCTGGTTTGAAGGCAAAAGGTAGTAACACCAAATATTGATTTGATTTAGATTTGTCTTTTGTTTGCTCACTTTGCATTTTGTAAATTGATCAAAATAAACAATCATTATTTATATTTCTGAAAGAATTCTTTGTTTACAGCATTTTTTCACACCTGCCTAAAACTTTTGCACAGTACTCTATGTGTGTGTGATATGGGGTCTCAACCTAACCGGCTTTGCTTTCACACAGCTGTCAGAGGACATCAAGTTAGGCTTCCCAAAACGCGATCCACCACCCAGAGATTACGGGTCAGCAGCAGCAGCACATTTCCCCAGACTCTTCATCCTCTCTTACACACACACACACATACACACAGTCATCTTTAATGGAAACTCACACACTCTCGGTTGGCCTTGAAAAGCCCCTCTATGTGGTGAGCGGAGCGGATATCACCCAATCAGTTTTAAAAGGGGAAAGTTGCTAGAAAGCCACAGTACTTTAACACCAACACACACACGCACACAAACACACACACACTTTTTAGTGAATGTGTTTCACTTTTTTATCTTGACTCTGTTCAGGGAAGATGTGTGTAACTGTTGTGTCATTGTCTTTGTCTTTGGTGTTATTGCTTTTTATCCCAGATTAAATATTCACCTATAAATGTAACTGCTCCCACTGTCCCTGTACTGCGCCTTTAAACAAGACCAGCAGAACAGTTACTACACACACTCACACACACACTTCACACAAACATAAACACACACAAACATACCTCCTTGTATTTATCACATAGTGGGGACACCTGTCTCTCAGCTGCTTAGTGGGGACACACATCTACAAACACAAACTTACATGAACACACACCTTGTAAATTATCACATAGTGGGGACACCTGTCTCACTTGGTTGCTCACTTGGACAGACACACACACACACACGTTCATATGAACACATAGATATGTGCACACATGCACACGTATACACACAAAATAAACACAAATTAATCATGCGACCACATACTGTACAAACAAAATATCCAGACACACACAAACCAACGTACATACACACACAACAAACACATATTAAACACACACACACACAAAGCATAAACGTATAAACACATATATTTAGACAGTCAGGTGTACAAACACTCATTGTCTCACACACACTCACACACACCCTTACAGAAACACACACTCTGTCTCTCTCTCTTTCACACACACACCAAACACATACACACAAAACAGACACACATTTACACAAATTTTCTCTCACATCAAAACACCAAAAAACTGTCCTCTCTCTCACAAACACACACACACACACACACACAGTCTCCGTAGCAGGGACCACACTGCCCCCTGTTGACCGACTTATGCTACACGACCCAGCTGGAGAGGAAAAGGGTCACACAGTTGATGCCATTCTTAACACAAAACATACAACAAATAATCAAAATGCAGATTTTTCACAACAGCATTAACATTCACCCATACACAACACACAAACACACAATGTTAATCACACTGAAATCACCTGCTGAAAATATCACATTAACATCAACACAGTGCTGCAGTTCACCAGTACATTTTGAGTAATGTCACTGGCTCTGTAGTTTTCTCTCTACTGCTCTTTTTGCAGACACATACTCACTAAAATACAAACTAAACAGCGAGACTGTGTGTGAGTGTGTGTGTTAGTGTGTGTGAGTGTATGTGTGTGTGTGTGAGTGTGTGTGAGTGTGTGTGACTGATCTAAAGAAGTGTTTGTATGATTTAGTAAACGTAACATTTCTCTGAAAAGCTGAGTGCAGAATGTAATGATTGAAATGTTACACAGCCCATGTTACCAGTGGTGATAATTTTGAGTTTTTAAACCTGAACAGTTGAACAGTGCGAACTAGAGACAGCACCGATCCGATATGTGGCTCAGTATCGGTCTGATAACCCACTCAAACAGCTGGATCGGGTATCGGTGGCATTGGGTCGTTCTATGGAGCCGATCTGTAAATGCGTGTGCACTCTATTCGTTATGCATGAGAAGCGGCACTGTGGTAAAGTAGAGCTGAAACCATTGTTCCAATAACTTGAATAGTTCTATTACAAAAATGGTCGAGGGAGTTTTTCTAGAATCAACTCTTGGTTTAATTCACTTTACTCACTAGAGCAGCTCCGCTAGTATTTCACACAGACGAGACCTGATCCCTCTGTATGTGAAAGTATTTGTGAGATGTTCCTGAACTAAAACAGAAGTAAATGCATAAAAACATTTTTTGCAATGTAAACACACACGCTGTGTTAATGAGCGCACGCAAGCACCGTTACTGTCACGCGCACTTTGTTCCGTGGCCGGTAGTTGGATTGGGACGCAGCCGGTCACAATTCAAAGGGAATAAAAGGTTTCACTTCCTCGCGGCGCGCCGCTCTGCCATTAGAGTCAACCTGGCCATCTTCCGATTCACTTCGGCACCAGCTGTGAGTACTCCAGTTATTGGGTTTATCTCTTTGATAGAGTGTGTGGATTAGTGTGGTAATCCTTGCTCTCCGTGTGAGAGAGTTCTTATATCAACTTGCGCGGCTATCCTACCTACTCGCGCTCCAAGCCGTTTGGGCTAACCTCCACGCTACATGGGCTAACGGCTAACGAGTAGCAATCCACTAAATCCTAACCAGATCACTGACGGGTTGTGAAAGTGAGGCATTCAGTTCATATCCTAATGAGATCACTGTCCGAATCGCGAGCATTCCTACAGCTGCCTAACCCGGCCGCTGGAAGTTTGTGAGCGTCTGTTCATTCCTGCCAAATCCTCATCAGATCAAAATGCCCCCTTTATTACAGACACAAACCATATTTTAGCTGGTAAGTAACCACAACGACCAGTGTTCTACTCACAGTTCTGCCCTTTATTTAGATTTTCCATCGTTTATTCTGGAACGCCGGGGCGCGCCCAGAGGATCGTGGGAAATGTAGTTCTCTGCAAAAGCAGCTCATTTTATCGGCCAAATTGGTTCAAAATGACAAACTTCATATTTCATTTCAATTGATCAAATTTTATATGTTATAGTGTAATCAATAAGAAAGAAGAAATATGGGTGGGTTGTCAGGTGGGGGTTGGGTGGGTTGTCAGGTGGGGGTTGAGGTGGGGGTTACAGGTGGGTTGTCAGGTGGGATGTCAGGTGAGGTTGAGGTGGGGGTTAGATTTAACCAGGTGGATGTCGTTAGAAATTCAAAATTCGAGGGTTGGGTGGGATGTCAGGTGAGGAGTTGAGGTGCAGGGTTTAAGGTGGTGTCAGGTGGGTTGTCAGGTGGGGATTGCAGAGTGCAGGTTGTCAGGTGGGATGTATCAAGTCTGAGGTTGAAATTTGATTTGAATTATGGAGTTACTCCAATTGAGATGTCAGATGAGGTTCCAAGGAGTGGGGGTTGGGTACAGGTTTGTCAGGTGGGGGGTTACAGGTGGGTTGTCCATGGGTGGGTTGTCAAGGTGGGATGTCAGGTGAGGTTGAGTGGGGGAGTTGGGTGGGTTGTCAGGTGGGTTGTCCAGGTGGGTTTGTCAGGTGGGGTTGGTGCAAAGGTTGGTGATTTGTCAGAGTGGAGTTGTCAGGTGAGGTTGGGTGGAGTTGTCAGGTGAGATTGAGGCAAGGGGTTAGGTGGGTTGTCCAGAGTGGGTTGTCCAGAGTGGGATGTCAGGTGGGGTTGAGGTGGGGAGGTTGGGTGGGTTGTCTGGGTGGGGGTTGGGTGGATTTGTCAGTGGATGTCCAGGTGAGGTTAAAGTGTGAGGTTGGGTGGGTTGTCAGGTGGGGGTTGGTGGGTTGTCCAGAGTGAGGAGTTGAGGTGGGGGTTGGTGGGTTGTCAGGTGGGATGTCAGGTGAGGGGTTGGGGTGGGGTTGGGTGGAGTTGTCAGGTGGGATGTGGTGCAAGAGGGTTGGTGGGGTTGGTGGGTTCGTGGGTGCAGTTTATCAGGTGGAGATGTCCAGGTGGGGGTTGAGGTGGGGGTTGGGTGGGTTGTCAGGTGGGGAGGTTGGGTGGGTTGTCAGTGCTGGGATGTCAGGTGAGGTTGAGGTGGGGGTTGGGTGGGTTAGCAGGTGGGGGAGGTTGGGTGGAGTTTGTCAGGTCTGGGATCATCAGGTGGGGGTTGAGGTGAGAGGTTG
>JAVGVS010000708.1:37500-74158 GCA_032718565.1 Distichodus sexfasciatus
TGTGTCTAGCATATGATATTCCAATAATATAAGCTAATAAATAAAGGGATAAATAATAAGGAATACTCTTACAAAGGTTGAATGCAGTTGTTGAAATGGTTTCTGGTGCTGTACACTGTGGTTGCCAGATTAGATTTAAGACTGAGTGCAGGGTGCAGTAGATCTGGTGATGATGTGATGATGTGATAATGAGTAGTGAAGAGATAAATCAGAGATGAAAGTTACACAATACCAGCATCAGTAATAAAACTCACTGCTGCTGAACAACACACACTCCGAGTGTCAGAGCTTTATTAAAACACACTGACATTATACTGTGAGGATCCTCCTCTTCCTCCTCCTCCTCATCCTCCTCCTCCTATATCTTCCCCTCCTCTTCCTCTTCCCCATCCTCTCCTCCTCACCCATATCTTCCCCCTCATCTTCCTCCTCTTTGTCTTCCTCCTCCTTTTCCTCTTTTTGTTTCTGACAATCATCTTTTTAATCAACTTAATTTCAAAAGAAATACTTTGTTTTTAGTGGAAATTCTTTATGTATGTTCCAGTTCTGTCACAAGGGGATATAACTTTTTGCAAAATGGAGCTGTGTAGATTTGTCCATAGCTCTGACAAATGTTGACTAATTTCCACTGTTGCGTACAGAATTCACTTTGCAATTAAGAGATTATTATATTGCCCACTACATATCAAACAAAGCAACTCCACTTGACTGCTGTTGTATATATACTGAAGTACTGGGACTCCTGCCTTTACACGCGCATGAACTTGAATGAAATCCCATTCTTAATCCATAGTCTTTAATCTGGAGTTGGTCCACTCTCTGCATCTATAACAGCTTCAACTCTTCTGGGAAGGCTGTCCACAAGGTTTACGAGTGTGTTTATGGGATTTTTCACCATTCTTCCAGAAAGGCGTTGTGAGTCAGCCACTGATGTAGGACGAGAAGGCCTGGCTCACAGTCTCCACTCTAATTCATCTAAAAGGTCTTCTGTGGGGTTGGGGTCAGGACTCTGTGCAGGACAGTCAAGTTCCTCCTCCACACTAAACTCCCTCATCATCCATGTCTTTATGGAGCTTGCTTTGTGCACTGGTGTGCAGTCATGTTGGAACAGGAAGGAGCCGTCCCCAAACTCATCCCACAAAGTTGGGAGCAGCAAATTCCCCCAAATCTCATGGTGTGCTGAAGCATTAAGAGTTCCTTTTACTGGAAACAAGGGGCCAAACCCAACCCCTGAACAACAACCACACACCAAGGAGGAGTGTCCCAGTACTTTTGACTATATATATATAGGTAGTGTAATGGTTAGTGTGTTCACCCCACGAATGGATGGTTGCCAGTTGGAGTCCCGGACCGGTAAAGGTACCACTGAGGTACTCATACGCAAGGTACCGTCCCCAAGCGCTGCTCCTCAGGTGCTGCCCATGTCAACTGCCCACTGCTTCTTCATGGATGGGTCAAATGCAGAGCTCACAAGTGGTTGTGGTGCAGTGTGTGCTGTGCTGTGGTGCTGTGTTCACAGTGACAAATAATTATATGCACTTTTCTTTTCACTTCATTACTTTCATCTTCTGCTACAATGGTGTTAGACTGGTGTGTGTGTGTGTGTGTGTGTTCATGTATTTATCACATTGTGGGGACCTTTTTGTCCCCTAAAATCACTTTTATCTGTTTTTTTGGGCTTTGGGCTTTATTTGCTCATAAAGCGCCACAATTGTGGAATAAACTACCCGTTAGTGTTCGGAGCTCAGAAACAATCTCTGCTTTTAAGTCAAGGCTTAAGACTTACTTGTTTAGTCAGTCTTTCGGTTATTAAAATCCCTTTTTCTTAGTTAAAGGCAAGATCTGGGGGTTCATGGTCATTTGAGATTAAAGGTGAAAGGGGGGATTGGTGCTGTCATCCTACCACTCTGCTGATCGCTCAAGTTTGCAGACGGTGGTTTGGTGTGATGCCGAGACCCCTGGAAGCCCTCATGTCTGTGTTACCTTCCAGCTCTCCCTCCTTAGCTAGGCTGCCATAGCTACTCTAGCATTGCCGGAGGTTAGGTTAGGGCACTTAACTTTCTCCTCTCTCTTCTTCTTCGAGCTGTTCCCGAGCATGTTCGTGCGCCCGGTCGCCCAGAGGAGGATGGGGTCCCCCTCCGAGTCTTGGTTCCTCTCAAGGTTTCTTCCTATTAGAGGGAGTTTTTCCTTGCCACTGTCGCCTCAGGCTTTCTTGTTGGGGGGTTTAGGCCGGTTATATGTAAAGTGCTTTGTGACAATGACTGTTGTTAAGAGCGCTATATAAATACATTTGAATTTAAATTTGAATTTGTGGGGACATGTGAGAGGTTCCCATGAGGAGAAATGACTTTATAGAAAATGTGCTTGTTTTATTTGAGAAACTAAAAGAGGTAAAAGATGTGCTTTTGGTTACTGAGGTTAAGGTTAGGGTTAGGATTAGGTGTAGCTGTAACATTATATACATCTAGTCATTATGGGAGCCTATGGAAGGACCTCACAAAGATAGTAATACAAGACTGTGTGTGTGTGTGTGATGAAGAAACATGTTCTGTAGTCTCTTCTTCATCGTCTCCCTCTAAACACGTCTGGCAACATTAGATTATTAAGGACGTTTGCTTGTAATTTTAGACGCTCCCGGACAGTAGTGAGTCTGGGTGATGAGAGATGGAATATAAAAGACAAATGGGAACGTAGAGAGAATGAAAGCAGGAGTGTGCAGGTAACTCCCCCAGTATGAGTCATGAAGTTATTACAGATGAATGGATTTTTAGCTTCTTTTAAGAGTCAACATTGGTCTTTTTAATAGCGCAGCCTCTTTGTGGCCGTGTTCCTTCTCTGGGTTTATGTAGTCTGAGTTGTTAGGGGAGTCGTACACAATTTGTTAGAAAGTGGCTTTTTATTCTCTTTCTCCTTCTGTCTCTCATTTTGTTGCTTTTTTCCGGGCATTTCTATAGAGGTGTACTCACTTCTGTAAGAGATCAAATTGAGTGAACTCGCCTCGGCTCTACAGTTAAAGCAATTTAGAGGTTTCAGCCAAGTGCCAAGCTGAATGACAACGCGGGAAACGCTACGACATCTGGAGAGCTCTGAGCTGTTTTGAAGAGTTTGCTACATGGCACATCGCTTTGTAGTGATTTTCTAAGTCATTCTGCTTTCCAGGAGCCATAATATAAGATGTGCATGAATGCATTCTATTACCAATCACAATAGTTGCCAGAGATTGGGCTGGGAATCAGCGATGATGGAAAGGCTGTAATGGAAAACGCCACACAGACACGCCGGGCCGCCAGCTCTGGAAATTAGAAAAGATGCCTGCAGAAAACAGAAGGCTAAATGTCCCGCGATTTGGATGAGAAAATCTCCTAATGGTTACACTTAAAATTCAATTGTGAACTGTGGAGTTTAATGACGGGGTTTGTCATAGTGCTGCACAGCTGAAGGCTTTAAAGGGTAATCATCTCTAACCCTAATGCATTTCTCCATTTTAATAAATAAAGAATTAAATGCCATTGAAATGACTTGCAATCTTTTTATAAAAGACATTAATTCCAACAGAAACCCTGAAGTCCCATAAAGTTAACATTTATTATTCTGTACGTGCAAGTGGTTTATCTGCGGGGAACAAGTTATTAAAACGTATAAAATGTGTTGTAGGACATTGTAAAATGGTCAAATGTAGTTTACTGCAGTTGATTCTACATCAGTGGAGGGTGATGTGGTGCAGCATAATGACTGTAGACATACACTCTGTAGGAAACAGCTCTTTTACTCTTGTGACAAAGTTCTCGTGCTGTTGGGGATTTTATTATTAAAACTAAAGAGCAGTAAATTTCAGACTAAAAGTGTGTTGTAACGTGTTGCTACTGAAATATGTAAGCAGTACAATATTACTGAACATGTATTAAAGTGTTACACTACTGCGTTACAGCAAAAAGACATGCATTACTGTAATGGTGCTACTTTTCTAAGATGTTGCTCCCAACACTGCAAATGACTTACTATAAATTTATAAAGGACAATAACTTACATGCACAAGCGCAATCCCAAAGATTATTAGATCAGTCCTATAAGATAGTAAGTTGTTCCCACAAGATAAATCATTTATCACAAGATAATGACTTGCTCCTAAAAGATATGTGAACTTAACTATAAGTAACATGTTTCCATAAGATAGTAACTTGTTCTGACAGAAGAATAGCATTGCTACAAGATAAATAACTTGATCCTACAAGATAAACAGCTTCCCCACAACATGATTAACTTATTTCCTCTCTCAAAATAATGATCTTTTCCCCTGAAGATAAATAACTGATCACAAGAGAGTAACTTCTTCCCACAAGATAAACGTCATGTTCTCATAAGATAAATAACTCACCCATAGTAACTTATTCTGACATGATAATAACTTGTGATAACATGTGATAATGATTTATTTACATCTTCTTATGAGATAGTAACTAGTTCTGACGGGTTAGCAACTTGTTTCCACAAGATAAATAACTTGCACATGAGATAAGAACCAGTTCCCAAAAGATAACTCGTTCTCAGTGAGTCGGTACTCTGTTAATTCCTACTGAGTGCAGAATGTCAGGTTCCAAATCTGAGCTGACTTTATGAAATTAATAATCATTATGTGAGAAACTAGAGGAGTTACTAAGCCAGTTATCTTGAGAAAATACTCCAAATATCTCTCTGCACTGGATCTCCTGAGTCAGAGAAAAGCTCAGCTTCTGACTGGAATATATTTAATTTAAAATATGGTTTTTAATAAATCTTTCATCATTATTTCATTTCTCTAAACACTGCAGCTGGAGAAAGCAGGTTTGTGAAGGTGAGGTTTAATCATTAGTCGGTTTCTTTCTGCTGTCCTCTGTCCTCGCGCTCGTCTCCTGCTTTCTGACAGCAACTGACACACGAGGTACGACTCTTTTAAAAGTATACGGTGATAAATATCCCGCTCTGACTCCCTGCAGGACAGCAGCGCGACTCGGCTAAGCTCTTAATTAAAGCTATTAAACTTTGTTCGTCAGAAGGAACTTGCACAAATCCAGTGTATTTAGTCATCACACACTCCCCTCACCATCTCCAGCCCAGATCAACACACAGCCAGCGCTCTGAAAGGGAAGGTGAAATACGTGCATAACATAAGCAGGGGAAGATGGTGGCGTAACGGTTAGAGCGATCACCCCATGATCAAGGTACTAATCCTGGACTGGTAAAGGCACCACTGAGGTACTCATGAGCAAGGTACCGTCCCCAAGCCGTGCTCCCCGGGTGCTGCCCATGTCAGCTGCCCACTGCTCTTTCATAGATTGTTTTATTGATTTGCCACAGTGAAACGGGAAAAGTAAATCAAGACAGTAATTTGGAAACAAATTCATTGACGTGTCAAATCGTGAATCAATTTTGAATCAAGTTGTGGGTGGATTTTGAATTTTGAATGGAATCGTAAGAGTTTCGGAATTCGGAACACTGTTCTGGGGTGTGTTTCCCAAAAACATCGTGTATGTTAGCAACTAACATAGTGCTGCTAATACCTTAGCAACTACACTTTGGGAAACGCAGCCCTTGATGAAGGAGAAGCTGCGCAGACATACTGTACGTCCTGAAAAACGTAACCAGAATGAAATCAGAACTCCCGTGAGTGGAGTTATCATGTTAGGGCCGTTCCCCGTCCTGCCAGCCTTCACTCACACACTCGATGGAATTTCTCTCCATCACACTGAGGTGTTTGAATCTGATGTGGATGAAGGTGAAGCCGGCGTACGGAACACACTGGGGTCCCATAACGAGGGCGTTTGGTCGACAGTGTTGTCGTTGGCGGTCCTCATTAGATAAGAAACCCTCTCTTCTTCTTCTTCTTCTCCTTCACTTCCCGTCGCTCTGCCCCAAATCAACAGCGACTCGGGCGCTCTGAAGTAATCCTCAGTGTCGGACCGGAGCTCTTCTTTAATTCATGTCACGCAAAGCTGGAGGAAAGCCGAGCAAACGACGTCTTCACCGGCTCAGCTGCACGGCTCTATTTTTAACCTGAGCATCGTCTTAAGCGCCACATTTGCCATGAATCATTTAACACGAGCGCAGTTGCACAGAGCGCCGCACAGAGATTACTTCCCCTCAATTGGGAGCAGATTCGTGGGATTCCGTCGCGGCGACGTGCCAGGGAAATGGGTTTCTATCCGAGTCGAGCCCTGTGTTCTTTTGCGGAACGTGGCTGGCTCTCGGCCTCCCGCTCCGGCGCCGCAAAAGCCCAAATCAGAACGTGACAAACAGCAGCGGGACTCCAGGCAGATTCTACTGCAGGAGGTCAGATCACACAGCCTCCATCAACTGCACATGTGGTGTGAGGTTTGTGGTAAATATTTGTCCATTCTGAAGGAAAATGCTGATGCTTGTGCTACACAGACGTGGTTCACTGACACTGCATCTCATTCACCAACATTCTCTTGTGTTTTTACATCAATTTGATCTTAAGAAAGTTAAGATATGAACATACATATGTACAATTGTAGTATATAAGTGTATAAAATGGTTAAAATACAGCTCTAGATAAAGTTTGTACTCGTAAAACTGTGTATGAGGAAAATAAAAATCCTGAATCTCAATCTAAACTTTATATTGCTTTCAGGACTGTCATTAAATTATGGATTTCTGCTCTACTCATATATTTATTTAACCTTTTTGCCACTTTTTCTTTTATATTTTGTGCTATTTCTAACATAATTTACTGAATCAAGACATTTTACTTACATTACTATTTAAATATCACATTCATTCATTCATTATGCGAACTGCTGAATCCCAATCGGGGTCACGGGGGGCCGGAGTCTATCCCGGGAACTTACAGGCGCAAGGCGGAGACTAACCCTGGGCAGGCGCCAACACACCACAGGGTACACACACTCTCACAGTCACGTTCACACCTCACTGGGCCAATTTAAAGTCGCCAATTAACCTACAGTGCATTAGTTAATTAATTACAATATTAGTCAAGAGAGATAAATAGTAAAATAATGGCTAGTTGCAGCCGGTTGAATGTAGGAACGGTAGTGACGGTTGTTGATTTTAAAGCAGGATCATAACGTATTTCACATTTACTTTGGTGAGGAGATTATATTTCACTTTTTTTCTAGGTGATGCCTCATCATGAGAAGAAACTAAACTCATTTTGTCTGTTCCTCAAATGAGCTCTTTGGCTGACGTTTAAAAGCTTTTTTGTTTGTGATTGCGGTTGCTAGGTTACGAGTTGAAGCGATGCGGTTACCTGGGTGAAGTCTCCAGAATAACTCCATCAATTAGAGAGTGGCAAGATGCCGATGCCAACGCCAACGCGACCAGCAGGTCTGGGTCGGGCTCTGAAGCCTTGTGGGGTTAAGTGGGCACCGGCGAGCGCTCCGATCCACACAGCTGGAGAATTCCAGATCTGGTTTACAGAGTAGCTCATTATTTCTTGATAAGCTACTTTTAAAATGCTGTGGTAATTAATTACTTTTACTACAAATAGTGATTCTACATTGTTACCAAAGTAAAATATTTCTCTCTACAAAGCTGGGTATTCTCAGCTAGTTGTTGTTGGTGGTTGGTGTAGAACTGGCAGAAGTGGCATCTGATTAGCTACTGTGCCCTCGCCGCATCACAGTGCGCTCTCGGCAGCTGCCAGATGAAGTTGGAGGATGGAGTCTACCTTGGCCAAGACGGAAACAAGAATCTATGTCTGTATTTATTAAAATGTATGAATCTGAAAGACCAAACGAACAGAACTTTTACATTGACACAAGCTGAACATCACAACACTCTCTACCTCCAAAACACCATCATAACCTGATTGGGATTTGATGTTACAGCGTTGACAAATATAGATTTTACTCTTAACGTCATCTTTAAGAGCATTCTACAGCACAGATACGCGGTGTTACTGGATGAAACAGTTTGGAGGTGGTTACTACTTTTACTCTGTAGCCTGTACTGTAGTAACTACTATATTTAACAGCAGCTTGTAGTGGAGCTACGTTTAATCACCTGTAGCTCGTAGCCTGTTCAGCTGCTGTTTAATAGTAGCCTCTGCAACACTGCACGCTCGGATCACGGAGCGCGATGGCCGATCGGAGTTGACAAATCCGGTGAAGGACGGCCTCGAGGGAAATTGCGTAAGTGCCAGCGGCGGTGTGTTTGATAAATCAAAAAGGCCGGAGCGTTCGCTGCCAGCGCTGTCAGAAACGTTCAGCCGGAGATTAAATGTGCTGATTACAGAGCAGAAAGGAACAGCTTTTAATTAGGAGAGCAGGAGACGCTCCCTTCCCCCCTCCCCGGGCCCGCTCGCCACCGCCCCCGTCATCGCGCTGTCATCTGCAGAACACAAGCTGTGAAAGGCCTTATATAAACTGAGCTCTAACCCCCAACATGATAAACTGTTTAAATATCTGCACTTTGATTGTCTCAAGACTCTTCATTCGTCACACATGTAGTTATACAAGTACAACATGTACCATAACAACACTAAAAAGACATTTTAAAAATCACATGTAAGAGTTAGGTTTCATATCGAGGGTGTTAGTAGCATAACGGCCAGGGAGTTTGCCCCGTGATCGGAAGGTCACTGATTTGAATCCCAGGGCCAGTAAAGCTACCACTGAGGTACTCATGGGCAAGGTACTGTCCCCAAGCACTGCTCCCCAGGTGGTGTCCATGTTAGCTGCCCACTGCGCCTTCACGAGAGAGAAACTTAAAAGACATACAGTATATTCTAGACCAAGGGTCACCGACCTGACCGGTAGAGATTTGATACAATCTTTTAGATCCCAAATATAAAAGGAACATCTATATTCAATCTCACCTGATTAACTGGAGCAAATGTCTCCCTCTCTATTGGAGCAGTTGCCACATTTTCATAGTAGTGTGAAAGCGACCAATGAGATTAAAATGCTTTTAACTGACCAGTGAGAAGTGTTCTTGCTGCAGATATTAGTGACTCCAAGTGACTCCTCAGATTTTATTAATTTATTACCAAAAATAATGTAAAATTATGTGTTAAATGAATTAATAATATACAAAACATGCTTTATGTCAAATGTTTATTATATAAGGCTTGTTATACTCAACATGGAACAGAGTGCTACAAAAAGATGTATTTTAAAGCACAAAAACAAATCTCCATCTCAATTTAACAAAAACATCTTTTTTCCTGTTGTTGCTGTCTTCTCCTCTCAGTGCTTCAACAGGTAGCTCTTGTCCTTCACCAGGGCCACGGTCAGGGATCTTGGGCTTGAAAAGGTTGGTGACCTGTGCTGTAGACAGTACATATGTAAAGTGTATATATATACACTCAAAAGATTTACACTATGGTGGTGTGCAAGGAGCGGGAAGCGAGGACACACTTGCAGGCAGAAAACAGAAAAGTCTTTAGTGAAAAAGGTAGAACTCAGGTGGGGCAACAACAACACAGGGCAAGAACGGAATCCGAAAAAGGCGGCAGGGACGGGGCAGAAACACAAAGTACCAAATAAAAGGAGGCTCGTGCTCCCAGCGTAAAGACACTCTTAACTGAGGGATCCTCTGTGGCAAAGCAGAAAGCGCAGTACACCGCAGCTCTAGGTCCCCCAAGGCAAAAACACAGATTATTCCGATACTGAGGGGAACAGGCAGTCCAGCCTGACGGCGAGCTACGGGGGAGCACGCGCCTGTAACGGGACACACAGAGAAAACAGGGTGAACGACAAGCAAAACCAAACTGAAGCACCTCAGAAAACCTTACACACACTCTTGGGGATGAGGGTGGACAGGCAGGAAACAAAGGGGAAAACCAAACCTATGTAGGGGAACTGAACCGAGCAACGTGATTAATCAAACAAGAGAAAACCAATGGGGAAGCAAACTAGAAAACAAGCAGGATTAACCAATGAAGCGGTGACCACCAGAAACTAGGGGCAGGACTGAAACGTACAAGAACCAGGTGAGGAAACTAATGAACATGAAAAAACCAATAAGACACAATGGGAAGGCTGGACAAGGAAAAGACAGACAGGGGGCACAGGACAAAACTAAAAAACCAAAACCTACTAAATAGCGGCATCTGCTGGCCGCTCTGCAGGGTTCGAGGGGGCACGGTCAGGCCAAAGTCCAACGGGGCCGTGACAACTGTAGATGGTGTTCTATGCAAACTCCAATTTTAAAGTTAAGATTATGGTGAAGACATCTTATTGAACTCCATCTAAAGAGTAAAAACCCAATTTGCACATTTTCATTTTCTACCCCTAGTGTAGAGTTTGTATTTTGTATTATATTTATATATGTATATTCTATGAGCCTTGTTTGTACTGTGTAGAAGCTGGAGTCACGTCATCTCGTCTCTCTGTATACTGTATATAGACAAGATGACAATAAAGTTCACTTTGACTAAAAATAAACACACAGAAAAATGTTCTTAAAAGATTTATTCTATAGGCAGAAACTGTACGTGTGCATATTATGGATGTTGAAATTAATCACATAATCCATGCATCGCGTTGCAGATTTGGAAGATTCTGCAGCCATGCAGTGGGAGACCATCATCGATTATAACTGAGGTTTTCAACTGGCGGTCCCCTGCCCCCTAGTGGTCCACTTTGCAGCTGGTCTGTGACATGCAGTCCACTTTTACTACTGGAATCACTTTTTTTTTTAAAAATGTAATTCATTTTTCAAAGTATTTCTGGGAGATTTGGGCATTTTCATGAATGATAAATGTGCTTAGTCTGAGTGGTGGTCCCTGAGGCAGAAGCAGTTGAAAACCCCTGGATTATATCATAACGACAGTGATTTTCTGGCTGCAGCATAAACGTTCTAAGAACATCGGGGTAGTAACTATGATCACTGCCCGATCTGTGATCCATGCTCAATCTGCATGCAATGTGAAATAATACAGAAAAATTGTTGGGATGCATTGTGATACATCGAGACATCACATGGAATGGAATCGTTGACATGATGATTGTAATTGAATCGAATCATGAGATCAGTGAAGGTTCTCACCTCTAGTGCATATTATGGTAAGAAACAATGTATTTAAAGTGTAATGTGCGTTTTGTTGTAGAACACATAAGCCTAGACGTCATGGTGTTCATGGTGTTGTCTTCAACTTCACAACTTAACTGCGGTGTGTCCCCCTGTCCCTACAAACTGGACGTCTGTGTCAGCTGTTCTTTAAGTTTCTTCTTAAGAGTGGTCGATGTATGAGGCACAACGACATTATTTCTGTTCATTATGCAGTGTGCAGGGTTCTACAGGGTTCTACTGCTCGTGTGTTCTGATCATTCTGGTGCAGAATCGGGGCTGTGATCACGGCATCACTGCTGTGTATAGAGAGAGAGATTTGGGGGGGACGTGCTGAAGCTGTGATCATTGTAAAGGTTGAAGGTGTTCATTCAGATTCAGATCACTCTATCAAAGAGATGAACCCGATAACTGAGAGTACTCACAGCTGATGCCGATGGAATCGGAGAAGGGCCGGGTGGACTCAATGGCAGAGTGGCGAGCCGCGAGGAAGTAATTCCTTTTATACCCTTTGACCCGCGGCCAGCATTTCCAGTTCCATTATCGGACGCAGGAGGCAGTGCACATGACAAATTTGTATTAACAATTTTAAGCATTTTGTCAAAAATGTGTTTACACTCCATTTAATCGCGTCCTGTCTTATGCATCCATTATGACTTGAATTCTAATATGTAGTAGCTTATATTCCTCTCTCTTTGCAGATTTGATTATTATTATTATTATTATTATTATTATTATTGTTTCATATTTTGTATGTGTTTCTGCATCTCTACAGAACATTTCTCTCTATTAATAATTTAGTTTGAAAGACTTCTGCAGATTTCTGGGTGAACACACTCGGCTCTGCACACACGATGGTGGATGTTCTCCTCTTGCCTCAAACCGTGCTATGAGTTAATAATAATAACAATAATAATAATAATAATAAGGTTATGGATGGTGGTCATGATGGGGGTCAGATCATTAACTCTGTGCTGTGCTGTAATCGTGTTAATGCTGTGTCTTATGGGGCGTTTGTGATCACGGCCCATTAGCCGGGCGACGTCGGTGTGCGCCGGATCTCGCTGTCAGGAGAAAGAGACGAGTTCTCACAGCTACGAACCAGCTGTTTAATGATCTTACTCTCAAACTCAACTTCTGCAGAGTCTCACTCCAACAACCCAGCTCAGTTCAGCTTGACCACACGAGTTCAGCCCTCGCAGCAATTAGGAGATAAAAACCACTCCAAAAATCTAGAGTAATGAAAGGAGTATCCTTGTGAACACAGCACAGCACACACTGCACCACAACCACATGTGTGCTCTGCATTTGTCCCATCCATGAGGACCAGTGGGCAGCTGACCTGGACAGCACCCGGGGAGTAGTGCTCATAAGTACCTCACTGGTACCTTTACCAGTCCGGAACTTGAACGAGTGACCCCTCACGGGGCGAACTCCCTAACCATTGCGCTACCAACTGACCCAACCCAATTTGGGACAAATGAATCCAGAGTTCCAACTCAACAGCCCCAGTATCCGGGCTGTTCAAACACAACGTCTTTACAAGTGTGTTTGTCTGAGTTTGGGTTTATGTTTGAAAAGTAAAGTTTTCTAGCCCAGATTTGTAAACGACTTGTGTGGTTTGTATCAGTTACATAAGAATACTCAGTGCTATCGGCTGTGAGAGAGCTGATAGCAGAGCCTTTAAGAGTACAGTATCTCCATCAGTTCAGCTTTTTAAGTGCAGCTACGCCTCTGCGTCTGCCAGAGATGAGAGCGTTACGCCAGGCTTGGCGTGGCACATCAGCTGCTGCAAAAAGATCCATCTGTACTCAAAGTGTCATTCCTGCAGCAGTGTCAGAAAGAAATGCGTCTAAATCGCACCAACATCCAGACAAAAGCGGCTGGCTCGGCTCTGCCACCTGACAACACCGCTCATCCGCAACGCCTTCAAAACGCACGCTAGAGCTCGTCCGCGCGGGAACGCACAGCCGCTAGCTGCAGCGCTATGGCTAGAGTTTCCGCTGCAACTCGGCCGAGCTCGTCCCAGTTCAGTCACAAAGCGTTTTTCAACACAAAACAAGATCCACATCAAAAGAGAGACTGTGAGACGCCATGTTCGTCAGCCCGAGCTCTGGATGCCAACACGGCAAGACTAAAGTTAAAATAATAAGTCATTTCACTTAATTTTACAGTGAAAAGTGTGTTAAAACAGTATTTATTAAGTGAGTGATTATTTGTCATTGTGAACACAGCACTGTCTCCTGTCTCCTGTCTCTCGTCTCGTCTCACTAGATGAGTGTCTCGTCACACACCTAGTAATTACAGTATGTCACCGTAAAAGTCTTTGAGCTTTACAGTAATGCTGGTTTTACTGGGCATTTACATCTACAGTAGCAAGCGTCACCTCAATAGAACATAGAACATAGAATAAAACATCGTATGTAGTTATGAGGCCCCGTGTTCCCACATTTTAGGAAATAAAACTACATGTTGAGTAATTATAGATACAGTACAGCTTAACCGTGTCACATTGGGTTTGTTCATATTTGCCCAACGATGGGTTGGAAAATGACCCAAGTAGAGTTGGGATGATTTTTCTGTGTGTGGACGTTCAATGATCTTATTTTTAAGAAAAAATAGCAGATATTAAAGCATCTTTACATTTGATCCGATCCAGGAAACGCTCTCTGTGTTTCCACACTGGACATGCTGCTTTTTATTTCTGACCTGGTAGCCTCAGGAAAGGTTGGGAGTGAATAAATAAAACTCCAGGAACATGTTCTCCATCCAGCCTGAATTATGAGAGCAGATTTTTCCATTATTCTGAAGCATGTATGTTATTATCCAGTGGCAGGTTTATAGCGGTTAAGGGCTCTCGTCATCTCCAGTACACTCCTCACCCTTGCACATCACACACACACACACACTGAGGTGGATTTTTAGACGTGAATGAATAACACACTCTCAAAAGGTCAAAACATCATATAGTTCACGCAGCCGTGTAACTTCTTTTTTTATCTATACACTGCACTGGTGCATTCAATTAATTTTTCAACAGGAATTATTACATTTCACATCACAACTTTAATGTGTCGCCACAATTACCTTGTGAAATGATAATGATCACTAACAGTGATATGTTCACATTAAATGCACTAATCATATAAGACTTATAAATGTCTGTTTAAAATTGAATTTTAATTTTTTTTTAAATTAATGCAGCACAATGTAATGTTTTATTCAATTACAAGTTACAAGAATGTAATTATAACTGTAAAAATTACATTTCAAACATTCTTTGCAACTTGTAATTTAAGTCTAAATCAAAGTCAACCTTTATCGTCATCTCTGCTTTATGCTGTACATGTACACAGAGAGACGAGACGAGGTGGCTCCAGCTTTAACATATAAAATATAATAAAATAAATAGAATAAAATATATAAATAGAATCTAAAAACTAGACTCTTTAATCTAGAAGTAGGAAGAGAGACCATTAGGATGCGTTACTCGGTCTACAGTTATGGTCTTGGAGTTGTCTTTTACACTGAATGTGCATGACGTCAGTAACACTTTCAGTTTAATTGCAAAGAATGTTTCAGTGGCATTTGAACGTTGTACCTTGTCAAAGTCAAAATCATCTCAGTTTTACTCAAGTGTACACAGAGATACTCCAAAATATACATGTTCAACTATTAATATTGTCTCCCTGTCGTCTCTGTAGGTTACTCTGCTCGAGGCTGGTGTGCTGTTTTATGTCATTTAAAAGAAGAGCGTTTGATTTAATGTTGTAAGGCCATGGAGCGGGTTTATTTTCTTGTTTGAGAACTTGCTAGCGTGGGTACGATGAAGCCTCATGTCTCACCAGCGTTGTTTGTGACAAATATACTACAGATGATGCTTGTTTAGTTATGAGATATTTGTAATATTTATGCATTTTAAATAAATTATTGCAAGTCCACTATTGCAATGTAATTCTGCACATGTATAAGTATAAAATCAGCAGGATTTTTCATATGAATATACAGACAATCTATAAAACAGTATCTCTAAGACAGTAAATGGAAATGTGGCATGTAGCGTGTTTGTGCAGGGAGAACTCGTGATTGTACATAATGTTTAGATTTCATGCTGAAAATTCTTTGCAGTTCCAGGTTACCAACACCACTGGTCAATCATCTCTGGATTTTGTAAACTATTGTAGCTTCATGTTTGACTCCATGAGGACTCAGCCTTTAGTAACACTCCCACATGTTTGTGCAGTTATGTCACTCCAGTTGTGCTATTATGTGATAAATTATTTCATCTTAAGTATATTACTGCACAAGGTGGAACTGGAACTGTAAATTTAACTGCTGTTAAAATATTTGCATGTATTATGGGGACACGGTTCATATACTAATGACTGTAATTCTGTGAAACATTATTTGCACGTACTAGTGATTGCTTTCCTGTAGTTGTCACAATATTTGCCTGTCTATTGGACATTTCTGTACACCAGCTGTTTACAATTCTCATATTTAACTGTCACAGATCATATGCTCATCCAATGTAAAAAGAAATTCCAGAACAAAAACCGTAGTTCAGTTCTGCATGTAACTATTGCAGTCTCCTATTCCTACCTCTAGTTTAAAGCTGAACGTTTGTATATATATTTGCTATTCTATGTGACTTTTGTATTTAAATCTTTTTATTATGTGCCTTATCTGTTCAAATAGAACCTGGAGCCACGTCATCTTGTCTCTCTATGAACGTGTACATAGTTGAGATGACAATAAAGTTGACTTTGACTTTGAGGTGTATCTGACTGTATCCCAGAAATCAGCTCACTTCCAGCGGGAAAAATCCATAATTTATTTTCATAATAATAAGCTATTAAATGTTCCAGCTTGCAAATATTATATGCTGGGTGACAGAAATTGTACCATGCACATGGTCAGAAAATGAAAACTATATATCCACTGAAATTAGCAAAGGAAAAATCAATAGATGAAAACATATCAGTGCTGATTAAAAGATGACATCAGGGTTGTGCTGGTATTTTCACATCAACTACATGTATAAATGAGTATCTCTGGGTCTTCTACAAAAACACAGTATCAGACATGCAGGTCTAGCGCACGATGCTGCAATAATATAAAGCAATAAATAAAGGGAGAGGAGGTTACGGTGCGGTGATAATATAATAATCACATTCCTGCAAGTTTAATACACACAGTGTGATGTGAGATGGGCTGCATCGCCACCCCTGCTCTGCGCTCTCAGCTTGGGGACTGTGTGTGTGTGTGTGTGTGTGTGGCTGCACACTTTGTGAGCTATGTGATGGTATGGAAGTGATTCCTGTGTGTGTGATGAGAGTGAGGCAGTGTGTGTGAGACGAGGTGTGTGTGTGTGTGTGTGTGTGTTGTGCGGGATGATGTGTAACATCGCGGCTGCTGCTCTGCCTCGGGGAGGAACAGCATTATAGAGGAGGAGAGAACAACCTGAGACACAAACCCTCACTGAAACACACAGCAATGGAGGAGTGTGTGTGTGTGTGTGTGTGTGTGTGTGTGTGTGTGTAACTATCTATGCATCCTGTTTGTGTGTACTGGAAAGTGTGTATATGCACTGTGAGTCAAAAAAGAACCTCTATATATGATGATGATGATGATGATGATGATGATGATGATGATGATAGTAATAGTGATGGTGGTGGTGATGGTGATGATGATGAAGATGGTGGTGGTGATGATGATAGTGATGATGATGATGAAGGGAGGGTTTGGTGTTTTTCCTTAATTTCCGTGCTGATGAGTAATTCCCCCAGCCATCTGTCTTTAGCTTCACCTCAGAGACACACACACACACACACACTGCTCAACACACACACACAAGCACACATCACTCATCTCACACACACTAAAACACACACACAGTCACAATCCCAGGCTGTCATCTAGCTCATAATAGAGCAAGTACACTCTGTGAAAATAATAACTGACACACACACACTCACTCACACAGCGGTGTGCGCAGCTACGCAGGGGTAAATGCGAGAGTGTGCATGTGTGTGAACACTGATGAGAGTTGTCAGCAGCAGCAGCAAGTGTAGCACCTGTTCCTGCCTCCCTTTATTCACATCAGCTCCACTTCCACAATGCCCTAAACACACACACACACACACACACACACACCTGGAGCCCAGCTCCCACCTGGTGTGATTAGCGAGCGCTGTGCTGAAGCGCCCCACCTGCAACACCGCACACCTACAACCCTGTTGCATTCTGGAATCTTCTTACATTCCTCTTAAGCTTCAACTGTGTGTGTGAGTGTGACTGTTAGTATGAGTGTCATGAGTGTGAGTCTCACAGTGAGTGTGAGAGTGAGCGCGAGTGTGAGTAATAACTCAAACTGAGGTAACGGGGGTGTCTTTGGTCTAGTTGAATATGCATTTGGTTTTGGTCCTCGTGCTCTGGTTAAATGTCACATAAAATGATTGAAGAACATCTAGAGTTTGCGTCTATTTTGCCAAACTCACACCAACAGTCATGACACAGATCCTCAGTCCTGGGGATTCCTGGAATCCTGTGAGTCTGGTGCACTTACAGCAGGTCTGGACACCTTATTATGGTCTAAAGGACCGAAACCATAAGACTGGAGCTTTAAATCCCAGGAGAAGCCTAGAAACACTACAGTTGGGCCCAGTGGTGGAGGAAGTACTGAAGTTCAGTACTTAAGTAAAAGTACAAATATCCTGCAAAATATGTACTCAAGTAAAAGTAGAAGTGCTACATCAACAATCTTACTAAAGTGAAAGTACTAAGTGCTTTTAAATTTACTTTAAAGTATTTTTTAAGTAAAAGTACTCACGCAATGGCTTGTCTCAACGTCTGGACTGTGCCATTTTGTAAAAAATGTAGATATACTGACTTATGCCTCTACCGATGTCATTGCTCGTGTGTGTGTTGGAAAGTTTGGCGTGCTTATTGTGCGTGCACGCTGTAATACTGTGAACGTCTGTTGAATGACTATTTAATGTCTCGTCTTGTTGAAATCAAGCCACTCTACCTGCTGGTGCTGCTACTAGACGCACGCTCTGCCATCGCTGGAGCTAATAAAGCCACCAGATTGGTTGGCAATGGCAAACAATGCAATCAGTAGGCTAACTATTTTTTTCATGCAAGATTTTGAGGAAATTGTGTTCATAAAGTGTAACGATTAATGGCATAAATTGTAGAAATGTAGTGGAGTAGAAAGTACAGATAATTGCCGCGAAATGTAATGGAGTAAAATAAAAAGTATGCATTATTATTTTTACTTAAGTTAAGTACAGATACGTAAAAATTTACTTAAGTACTGTAACAAAGTACAAATACTTTGTTACATTCCACCACTGGTTGGGCCCCCGAGCAAGGCCCTTAACACCAAGTGGCTCCAGGGAGCATGTCACTGTAATTAAGAGATGCAAGCCACTCTGCACAAGAGCATCTGCAGAAATGCTGTAAATATAAATGCTATTACAGCGGAAAGCATCAAGAAGAGGACGGATGACATCATGATCGTGGAGAAAATCTTCATCACTTGATATCGCAACAAGATAGGGGGCAGTTGGTCGTGTAACACTTAGCGTGTTTTCCCCGAGATCAGAAGGTCTGGTTTGTGAATATTTGGTACTGTGAACACAGCACACCGTTTCACCACAACCAAATGTGACCTCTGCATTTGACCCATCCATGAAGGAGCAGTGGACAGCTTTGAGGCAGCACCCGGGGAGCAGTGCTTGGGGACGGTACCTTCCCCATGAGTACCTCAGTGGTATGGAACTTCAATCAGCGACATTCCGATCATGGGGCCAACTCCATAACCGTTATGGTACAATGCACAAACATCTACATTTACCTTTATGGCATTTAGAAGACACTCTTTCAGATCAATATTCCATCTCAACAGGGAAAGTCTCCCTGCAGCAACTTGGGGTTAAGGCTCCCCCTCAGTGCTACAGGTAGCATTTAAACCCATGACCTCTTGGTCCAGGAGCGAGCATCCTAAACACTAGACAACCATCACATTCCCAAGCAGAGATCGCTGTAACAAAATGGCAGGGTCTGAGTCCAGCAAAGGCAGTAAGCAAACACATCCAGTACACTTCAGGCAAAATCCCAAAACAACACCCAGTAGGGTCAACAGCACATGAGGAAAACAGGCAGACAAAAGAGCGCTCAGTACACTCACATGAACACACTTCACAAAGAGGCTATGAAAACTAGCGGCTGTTTATACTGGCTGTGAATCTAGAATTCAGCTGATCTTGATTTTATAATCATTAAATTTCTGAAGTCCTGGAATGGAGATCTGGAGTGAGGGGAGGAGAGGAGAGAAAGACAAAACATCCCTTACAAGTTGAATTTAAAGAAAGTTTGCCCTTTACTTTGATTCTTTCTGAAACATGTGAACACTTTCGGGCAACATTCTTATGTAACCTGAAATCATTTCTGTTGTAAACAAATTACCAACGATTTCTCAGTTTCACTAAATCCTAGCTCTGGTTTTGTGAGAATTTCCCCCAGGGTGTGTGTGTGTGTGTGTAAGGTGGAGCGATAAGCTGATGGGAACAGACGTGTATGAAGACGGCGTGCTCGGTGAGGGTTTGCGTTCCCGCTGTTACAGGGTTTGGTGAGTGAATCAGGCAGCGGGCGGGACAACAGCGCTGCTCACATCTGTTACTCCCATGAGCCCTCACTCCGGCTTGTAAACTTCATTAAGCGTTTGTGGAGATAAACACCAGGGAAGAGGAGAAGATGCCTGCTCCGCAGCGTACTGGCAGGAGCTAAGTGAAATCAGAGATGCTACTAACTTAAGTACTCCTTTACAGTAGCAGAGTTGCTTTTAAAATGCTGAGAGTAAAGCTATATTGTTATCTGCTAAAAATTAAAATGAATTACAAACACACAAGAGCTACTGTATTTTTGTTACATTGTGGAATGTTGTTAAAGGAAAACTTCATCCTCCTACACTTAGAACTCAGACAGTATCCACCGTTAGTTCTTCCACGGTCCCAGGTTTGAATGTTGAAAGTTGTCACTTTGGATAAAAGCATCTGCCAAGTGTAATGTAATGTAACTTACACAAGCTCACAACGCTCTCGACACCCGAAACCTCACTGAAACCTGACAGGGATTTGATGCTACATCGTTATAAATATATCGATGTTTTACTTTTAACAACACTGAAAAAAAAGATTCATTGGATTTACGTGATTGAATAATGGACATTGGTTCCACATGAATCATTTGAGTTAGGCTGTCCTTATTCCTTTGCGTTACTTGATGCGTTTTGTTTTGACTTAACACAGTAAAATCACATTTTCAGTGGAAACGTTAAAATATTAAGTCGAATCCTTGTGATTAATTTGAGTTAACTTAATAAAGGCACATTCCCTTTTTTTCAGTGAATGTGTTTCAAATTTTTAGAGTATCCTACAGCAACAATACTCAGTATTACTGGAGGAAACAGCTTGGACGTAGTGAGCTACTCTTCCTCTGTCGCCTGTAATGTAGTGACTATTATATTAAACCAGAAGCTTGTAGTAGAGCTTAGAAACTTTTAATCATAGCTTGCAGCTTGAAAAGACTCCGTTTAAAAGTATCTTCTCCAACACTGGCAGCACATTGGTCGGTGCTTCATCTGCTGCCCGGTAACCCTCCCCCTCGCCCCCCCCGTAAATGCTACGCCTCCTCCGTTCTTCATCTCTCACCGTTTCCTCTTCACAGGCATGCTGAGCTTTTTGCTTGTATTTGGATCACATCTCGTCATGCTCTCCGTGTCTGACATACGGCCTCAGGCTGTTTATTTGTAGTTTTTTCCCCCCGTCCGTCGGAGGAATTGCATTAAGGTAATGACATGCGGCGTGCGGATCTGCGCTCCCCCCAAACACCCCAATCACCACCACATTCCCCTGCCCTCCCACAAACATGTTTACCACTGGGGGCTGCAGCTTATTGCAAACGTTTTAAAATCCAATCCTTAAAGGATGACTGACAGCCTGCAGGGTGGGGGGCGAGGAGGAGGAGGAGGGGGGCTTTTATTACATATCCCATCATTCAGAGAGATGGAGCGACGGCTGCGAGATCACAGCAGGGTGAGGGGGCAGGACAGATGGACGGACGAACGGGAATCTGGTCGCTGCTCGCCACATCTGTTTAGATTTTGTGCAGGAAAGGCCTCTGATCAAATGTAATTTCCCCATCGCTTTCCCTTTGGATCGGCTCGGGTTGAGTTCCTCGGGCTAGCTTCTGTCACGTCCAACACCAAAATATGGCATGAATATTAAAAGTACAGCACAGCCAGCTGCCCTGGTTTATATAGGTGCTGACCAAAACTCCATAATGACACAGTAATACACACGCTTACAGAAAACAATATGAGACGCTCAACAGCCTTCATAACTGATGGGACATTAATGCAGGAAAAATACACCAATCAGCACTGATAACATCACAGCATTTAGCAGACACTGTCGTCAGAGTTCCATTCCCTAATTTCAGGAACAGTCTCCCTGGAGCATCTCAGGGTTGAAGGCCCCGCTTTGGGGCCCAGTGATGGTACTACTGAAGGTAGGATTTGAACCAACAGCCTCTTGGACCTCTTAAGCACTAGAGCAACATCATCCAAACATGCAAGAATCCCCTTAATAGAGTCGCCATCCGGTTTAAGATGAAAAGAACACCACAGTTGGTAGTGTAACGGTTAGGGAGTCGGTTCTGTGATCAGAGGGTCACTGGCTCAAGGCCCGGACCAGTAAAGGTACTACCGGGGTACTCATGAGCAAGGTACCCTCCCCAAACACTGCTGCCCTTGTTGGTTTCTCACTGCTCCTTCACGGATGGGTCAAATGCAGAGCTCACATGTGGTTGTGATGCACTGTGTGTTGTGCTGTGTTCACAATCACAAATAATCACTCACTTAAAAATATATGGGCCAAGATACAGTCATTTACATCAATTTTTAAAAGTACAGTAACTCTCTGTATAGTGTTTGGCATCAGGCAAACATCCCATAATAAAGTTCAAACTGCGGTTATTTACTGTAAAATCAATTTACCGTATTCTACTGCCTAGTACACAATAATTAACTTTAGATTTTACAGAAATACAGTGGCATTAAATAGAAAACATACTTTTGATTATTTAAGTGTTTTTAAAACCAAGTACTCCACTACTTTAACTTTAGTAAAACTTAGCACAACTTTCACTGATGTGCAGTCACGTTTGTCCAGAAGTATCTGTAACGTCCAAGTACTTTACCAGCTGTGGTGGACCTCAGGTTGATTATCTAGTTTGACCTGCAGGTGGCATGATGCTGCTTTAAACCCCAACACAACAGCATCCTCACCATCAATTACAAAACACAGTTGTAATGTACAGTGCATTATGTAAACAGTATATATATATATGTGACCCGATCTGCCGTAATGAGTCGGAAGTCGTTCTATTTGTCTAGATACGGGCCGATTATGTTGACAAACATCGAAAATATCGATTTTTCTTTTTTGGTCTTATATGAAAGAAAAGGTCTTCAAAATTAATTTGGTCTCCAAAAAAGAAAAATCGATATTTTTGTGATGTTTTTCAACATAATCGGCCCATATCTAAATATATAGAACGCCGACTTCCCACTCATTACGGCAGATCGGGTCACACATATAATATTTGAATGGAAATAAAAGCAATAAAAGGTGAAAATGTATGAATTCACATTAACTTATGTTGCCAGTATCTGTGCAGTCTCAAAACCTCAAAATGTTTACTTGCAGTAATTTTATTCCAAACTGCTGTGTGTGTGTGTGTGTATTGTAGGAGTTCTTGTGTAAACTAGTTAATTTTCTGTCTAATATCAGAGAAATACGGAACAGTAAACACAGATAAATCTGAGTGAGCCTGTGGCTGTATCCCACACCAAATTACACTCCAGGCTATAAATACACCGGCGGAATGTAACGAGTGTGTAAATTATTAATAAAATATAGGGAATTAAATCTCCTGCGCTGGGGAAGTGCGGTGATCATTCACTTATTCTGTGTTGATTACTTTCTTTAATAAAGAACAAACATATTCAGCCTCATTGAGGGGTTTGTTTCTTGTATTTCGCAGCTTGGTAATTACATCTAACATCAAAACTCAGTTTATACTGCTAACTATGAAATAACAATCTGTTAGAATATGAACCTTTTTACCCGGTAAACATCTGTAATAATAATAATAATAATAATAATAATAATAATAATAATAATAATAATAATAATAATAATATATTAATAATAACACATTCTCGGTGATGAATGTATTATTTCAAATGTACAGTGTACAGTAGCACTTGTGCTCTGCTGGAGGTGAATATGAATGAGTACGTGCGAGCATTGTGGAAAGTGTGGAGCTACAGTAGATCTGGAGGATTCTTACTTGATAACTGTCCTTTCTGAGCATCGCTGCACTTCACATGCAGTTACACTTCACTCCCATGTACAGTAGACATCATGTGCAATACATCTGAGCGTGATAATAACCTTATATACAGGATTTTATCATGCAGTTATGATATTTGATACTGAGTTTTACAGCTGCTGTACTGCTGTGTACATTTCTCCCTTTATATATATGAATAAAAAGTGGTTGTTAGCTGAACTGTATGATTATTTTAAAATATTTATAGAATTAATGTTTATGAATCATTAAGATCATTATTATTACGATATTATCTTTAGTTTCTTCCTTTGTCAGGAGGTTTTTTACGAACACGTTGTTAACTTCAATATGTATATATATATATATTGGGGAGTTAACTTGAACTATTTGGGCGCAAGGCGGGATCATCTGTACCAACACAGCCAAAGAGGGGCACACACACCACACAACCACACCTACACATTCACACCTTACAGGCCAATTTAGAGTCACCAATTAACCTATATTGTAGCGTTTTTGATCAGGATGAAACTCGAGAAACCACATGTGAACACGGGAAGATGGATGCAAACTCACACAGAAAAGACTTCAGCCGTAATTGCTGGGATGGAACCTAGGACCTTCTCACTGTGAGGCGGTAATGCTAAACACTGCACCACCTCTACACTTCTGGCTAACAGTGTCTGCTAAATGTACTGCAAAAGAAATGTCCTTGCGAGTAAATAAAGTTTCAGATTTCAAAGAGCTTGTAAAAGCTACAGAGGAACACAAAGGGCATAAATATATATATGTACAGCAATTGTGCAAAAAGTTTTAGGCAGGTGTGAAAAATGTGCTGTCAACAAAGAATGCTTTCAAAAATGGAAGTGTTAATCATTTATTTTCATCAATCAACAAAATGCAGTGAATGAACAAAAGAGAATCTAAATCAAATCAATATTTGGTGTGACCACCCTTTGCCTTCAAAACAGCATCAATTCTTCTAGGTTCACTTGCACACAGGTTTCTGAAGGAATCCTCGGCTAGTAGGTTGTTCAAACATCTCGAGGAACTAACCCCAAGACCTCAGTCTCATATAATCCTGCAAATAATATAATCCTATAATCCTACAAAATAATATAATGACTATAACCTACAAAATAACAGAATGACTATAATCCTACAAAATAATATAATGACTATAATCCTACAAAATAATATAATGACTATAATCCTACAAAAATAAGAGTAATGACTATAATCCTGCCAAAATAACAGAATTAATTATTATAAATCCTACAAAATAATATAATGACTATAATCCTACAAAATAATATAATAATGACTATAATCCTACAAAATAATATAATGACTATAATCCTACAAAACCCCTGACTTTGTGCAAGTGTACCTATAAGAATTGATGCTGGTTTGAAGGCAAAAGGTAGTAACACCAAATATTGATTTGATTTAGATTTTTCTTTTGTTCGCTCACTTTGCATTTTGTAAATTGATAAAAATAAACAATCATTATTTATATTTCTCAAAGCATTCTTTGTTTACAGCATTTTACTGTACTGTATATATATATATATATGTATCAAAAATGTTTATTACCATTTGACATGATTTCTTCATCTCTTTCTGTTGTGTGAGCAAGAAATAATTAATACATTACAAGTTGCTCTTTTTCTCCCATAGGGTTTAATATCATACAGAACAATTACAAGACAGATGACTAGAAATATTAGCTCTGAGACATGCCGCGTGGTGGATGAAACGCTTTTCTGCTGGGCCTCACCGCGCCTGAAGGTGAAAGTAATATTCTTTTATTGTTCTTTATCCAGATTTAAAAGGTTTCTCCCACGGCCCAGCGTAACGCGTCGCCGTCGCGCCTCTTTATTTAGTCCACCGCTGGCATTTTTATCAAGCTGTTTTGATGGAGCTCTCTCGGGCTGGCGTCTGTCGGAGCGCTCGTGACTCACAGGAAGTGCAGGACGTGCGTCTTTTGTGCTCACTGCTCGCCATTAGGAAATCTCACAAATGCCATCAGAGCGTGAAGCGTCGAAGCTTTAGACCATTTCAACATTTGAAGAATGACTCAGGTTGGCCATTTTATGAGGAAGTGACGGAATTGCAGCACTCCTGTAAAGAGTAGAGGGTCGTGACACGCCGTATTAGCCTTGGTTCAGCGTTAGCCATATTAGCACCTTACAGGCAGAGTGCTCCTTTAAGGTCTTGTTGTTCATGGTCCTGTGTTTAAATCAGTACGTGGGAGTTTGGCTTAATTAAAGGACTGTTAGCCAGGTGCCGGAGATGCTCACATGTAACTTCTTGCAAGTCCATGATAAGTCTCAAATCTTTAATCACAAGTTTAAGACTAGTCTCAAGTCTTTGATAGACACGTCTAAATTTAGCCTCAGGATTTTAAGCTAAAGTCCAAGTCAAGTCTTAAATATTTGAGCTCAAGTCTGAGTCTCAAGGCTTTAAACTTAGGTCCAAGTCATGTATCAAATCTTTAAACTTAAATCCATGTTACATGTCAGGTTTTTGTGCTCAAGTTCATGTTTCAAGTCTCTGAGCTCAGGCCCAAGTAAAGTACCAGGTCTTTGGGCTTAAGTTCAGTTCAAGAGTCAAGGTTTTGAGCGTATATCTAAGTCTAGTCTTTCAGCTCAGGCCCAAGTCAGGTCTCAAGTATTTAGGCTCAAGTCCAAATCAAGTCTTTGAGATTGAAACAGTCAAGCCTCAAATGTTTGAGCTAAGGTTTAAGTCAAGTCTCAAATCGTTGAGTTCAATTCTAAGTAACAAGCTAAAGCTCAAATAAAGTCTCAAGTCATAGTGCTTAGTCAAGCATCAAATCTTTACACTCAAATCCAAGTCGAATGTCAAGTGTTTAAGCTCAAGTTTAAGTCAAGTCTCAAGTCTTTGAACTCAAGTCCAAGTTTTTAAGCTCAAGTCTATGTGTCAAGTCCTTAAGCCTGAGTCCAAGTCTCAAGTCTTCAAGTGTTCTTAAGCTTAAGTCTAAGTCAAATCTCAAGTTTTTAAGCTCGAGTCCAAACATCAAGTCAAATCTCAAGCCCAAGCCGAGTCTCAAGTTTATGCAAATGTCAAAAACGTTGACCAGCCTCTTGGTCTGAAGTAAATGTGCAAATGTATGATTCATCCTCTGTGTTAAACATCTGCATGAGAGTATGGATATGAAATAAATCTATTTGTGCATAAGCAGGTAAAAGGTGTGGCACTGTCTCCAAATTTTTATCCAATCATTACGTGTCCCCGCCTTGCGCCCATAGTTCCCGGGATGGGCTCCGGTCCCCCCGTGACCCCAGTTGGGATTAAGCACTTTGGATAATGAATGAGTGAATTACGCATGTGAAGCAGCGATGGAACACATACTGGATGCTGACCGCATGAAGAACAGCAGGAATTTTACAAATCGGACACCTTTTATTTTCACACAGCAACTAGAGCTGAAGCACATCAATATGATCATCAGAATTATAGTTAATGATTCTTTATCAAATGCACAGTTACACAAGTAGCACATGTGCTGAAATGTAAACCTGATGCATACCTACGACTGCACAAGGAATATTAAATTAGATTAAAGCAAATCTTATGATAATCTAATCATTTATTACCTTTAATATCGTGTGTTATTTTCATATCACAGCAGGAGTAATGATGGAAACTATGTTAACAATTTAAGGGTTAGGGTTAGGAGCATTGTATTACATATAGGGCAGCACGGTGGGGCAGTGGATAAGTGGATAAGTTCCCGGGATAGGCTCCGGTCCCCCTGTTGGGATTAAACGGTTCAGATAATGAATAAATGAACGTATTAAATATGAGATACAGATGATTTTTCCCTTTGTATTGAGGTTTTAAATGAACTAACAGCTAGAAAGCTAAACAGGAACTGTGAGTAAATGCCAACAGCAGCAGACTAACAGAGACACAGCAAAGCGAGTATCTCCACACGCTGGAGGAGGAAAGTGTACAAATTTATTACACCTCCATCTGTACTGCTGTAACAAAAAGGTCAGAATCCAGCAGGGAGAGAAAACAACACATACACTCGGAGTAAAAGAGAAAAGCCAGCTCTGTAACTTTCACCATTGTTCTGGAGAATGTTGGTTGATTTTTTAATCTCATTCAGTGCTGCATTCAGAGTGACATTTGCTCAGTGATTGAAAGATATAGCTGAACTCTGCAACGACCAGGTCTGTAGTGTTAGGCTTGGAATCCTGGATAAATGAAGACATCCTACACGTTTCTGTTGCGTTTTGTAGCTGCGCTTGACTTCAGTTAGGCATTACATTGGCGTTGGTTTGACGCTGTTTAACACCAACCTGATACTGGCTTCATCCTAACACTGCAATTCTGCTAAAGAGACGTCCCATACTGCACTGCTCTCTGCACCACTTCCTGCACCAGCTGGGCTGCATCAATCTCCTCACACATCTTCAACACCCGTATCAGAGGACTTTTGTAATCATGGGACATATCCAGTCCTCCAGAATGTCATCTGAACGGCGTGTAAACACAATAGCCACTGCCACTGCTCGTCCAATCCATGAAGGAGCAGTGGGCAGCACCTGTGGAGCAGTGCTTCCAGACTCTGCCTTGCTCATGAGTATCTCAGAGGTACCTTTACCGGTCCAGGACACAAACCAGTGACACACCGATCACAGGGTCAGCTCCCAAACCATTACACTACCAAAAGGCCAAATGATATAATTCAACTTCTAGATGTTAGCTTGCATCAGTAGACCAAACATTTACAACAAGAAGATGAAGCTTGTAAAATACAAGATGATCAACAAACTAGACTTCTGCTGCTATTTATATTTACCAACACATGTCAAACAGCAGCATGACAAATTCAAATTTATTTATATAGCGCTCTTAACAACAGTCATTGTCACAAAGCACTTTACATATAACCGGCCTAAACCCCCCAACAAGCAAGCCTGAGGCGACAGTGGCAAGGAAAAACTCCCTCTAATAGGAAGAAACCTTGAGAGGAACCAAGGCTCGGAGGGGGACCCCATCCTCCTCTGGGCGACCGGGCGCACGAAGATTTAATGCACAACAAGCCGTAGTTCAAGATGAGTTGTTAGTTATTTAAAGAAGCAAAGACACAAAAATAGTCCAAGGGATATTTCAAATCCCGGGTTGTTGATGGGCCACTTGCAGGACCCTCTCAGCAACATTAAGCTGAAATTAGTTCAGTATTGTGCTGCTAATTCAGTAGAGGTCCATAGGGTCCAGTCCTAGTTGGTTTCATGATGATGTCTCCATGGAGTCCTGCTGCGGTTTCAGTTGGTTAGCATCAGCTCGGGAGGGTTGACAAGGTCAAGCATCAGCTCAGGACGTCTCCAGGGACTCCTGGTGACACACAACACCAAGCAACCAGTCACTGATCAATCAGCAAGTTGCTGTTTCTAGTAATGCTGAAGAGGGTAAGACATGCTGCGCTCCACATTAGAGCTGCTGAAACCCTCTTACACTACAATCTTCCTGCATGATGATAGTGGGAGTGGACTTGTGTTATCAGATTATTTTACAGTAACAGAAAAATATACTGAATGTTTCAACTCACTGGTGTTTTTGTCTCTTTAAGGGGGTCTGGATGTTGATCAGTGGGGTGAGACGTCCTCAATACGCCCAGTAATTCCAACTGTGGGCTGGAGGATGACGTGGATATGGGCTGGCTTCCACCTGAAATGGGACAGATCCCAACAAACCACTCCATCATATCACATATTTGATATAAAGTGAATTTCTGGAGGCTTTTTGTTGGAGGACAAGCAGTGCTGAGTGAACACACACACCGTAAACCCGCCAAAATGCTCTTTATGTCTCAGAAGTGTGATATGATTTTGTAAGCCAATCTTTAAAGGCATGTTTGCGGTGTGTGTGTGTTGGATTGTCCAAGTAGAAGGTATTGCGTGTGTATGAGTGTGTGTGAGCAGTCGTGGTGGTGTGTGAGTGAGAGCCAAACGGGATTGTGGGTAATTTACTACGCTATAAACTCAGCAGGACTGATTTCCTTTTGTATTTATGATGGTGAGCCAGCGAGCAGCCTGACCATGCCATTGTCTTTATGGCTTTATGCTAATACCCACAATCCCATTAAACTATATTTATTTATTTACTTATTTGGCTGTCTGTTAACTTTCAGATTTATTTGACCATGAGAGGACGTGATGGATGCTGAAAGGCTAATGTGCTATAACAGCTTTAATGCTAAACAGCAAGAAATGTCCTCGTCCAGCATGAGCAACCTCTACCAAAACACAGCGTACTTCAAATTCGTCATATAGAGTTCAATTCAAGCGCCATCTTCCCAGCATGCTTCATGTAGTGAGTATATTCATAACAAAGCACTAGTCATCTACATGTTTGTGTAAAACGTATTGACTTTTTGACCAATTTTTAACTTATAATAATAACTTCATGGCACATTTAATTCTGAATGCATCAGTCAGAGAATTTTGAAAATTGGTCAACATTTGCCAAAGTTATGCAGAAAGGTCCAGTGCTCCCTCACAGTGTATAATCATATATCATCCAATAATCCCTATTTTTCTGAAAAACAACAAAAACAAAGATTTACTCCACCATGTGTAACTGTCCTCATAGACAACATGAAACTAATAATAATAAGGGCCTGTGTCCACCAAACACATTTTTTTACGCTGAGAGTGGTCATCACCTCACACCAGAGCGCTTTCTCTGCACTTCTCTCAGCGCTTGTTGTGTCTACATTATGAAGAGCGTCATCGGCCACTTTCACGTTGGTTGCTATTTTATGTAAACACTGTAATGTGTTGTTTTGAGATGGTAGTTTAGCCAACATAAAAGAGATTATCTTTACACTGGAGAGAAATGGCATCTTGGCGTCAGCGGCAGCGTTCCTTTAAACTAGATACTCTTATGTGTTGGAGACGTAGAGACTGGGTGCAGGAGATAAACCGTGCAGGAGAACAGCTGGGAGAGTAGCACCGATTAGGGGTTTGATCACATCACTGTAGTTTTTTATTCAGACTGTGTAAATAAAGCCAAAATAAGCTTCTCCAGCTGCTCCAGATACAACACAATTAGTAATGAGTTCTACATCCCGCTCCTTCCTCCATCTTCATTGGCTAGCAGGAGAGAAGACAGGTTGAAGTGCTCTGAGTGTTCAGTGGATTTATATTAAAACTAGGCGCTGCCAGCACAAAAAACGCGTTTGGTGGACACAGGCCCTAATACTCTGAACAACAGTTAGACAAAAGTGGAGTCCCTCTAGTGGACAAACTACACAATAACAACACACATAACATGCTGAAGTCCCTCTCTATCTTCCTCTTGTCGTTATTTGTCTGCTATAATCGCTGATGCTGGTTTATCTGGAGCTAGCTCACATCAGCTGATAATATCAACAGTCTAGTCTAAACATGCTAATTGTGAACGGAGTGTTTGAGGCCAGACGTAGACCGCAGCTGGAGGGACTACTGCTACAATTCGACCACTTGCTTGTTTTATGTGCTTTTCCCATTTAGTTTTTATGGGTTTTATGTTGCCTCATGGCAGTAGAACATGGTTTGCTACAGTTTCTGTTTGTCTGAATGCTTGTTCCTCCATCACATTACCAACCGAGGTGTAGGACTGATGTTCATCTCTTTAACATCATCTACAGTCTTTGTGTCCTGATATTTGGCTATATTACAAACACAGTTGAGTTAAAGTGAATTAATTTAAGTTAGTGATTACACAGCACAGCACAGCACCCAGTGCACCACAACTACATGTGAGCTCTGCATTTCACCCATCCATGAAGGAGCAGTGGACAGCTCTTTAGCAGTGCTTGGAGACAGTACCTTGCCCATGAGTACCCCACTGGTACCTTTATCAGTCCAGGACTTAAACTGGCAACCTTCTGATCACAAGGCCAACTCCCTAATCGTTACACTACACACTGATAAAGGACATTATTACACAAACCGCTTAATCCTGAGTGGGGTCACGGGGGGACTGGAGCCTATCCCAGAAACTTAAGGGCGCAAGGCGGGGAACAACCCTGGGCACACACACTCACACAATCACACTCACACACTCACTCTCACCTACTCACCTTACAGGGCCAATTTAGAGTCGCCAATTAAGCTATAGCGAGTGCCTTTTGGACTGTGGGAGGAAACCGGAGCGCCTGGAGGAAACCCACACGAACACGGGGAGAGCATGCAAACTGCACACAGAAAGACCCTATGGCCGACCCGGGGATCAAACCCAGGACCTTCTCGCTGTGAGGCGGCAGCGCTAACCACAGGGTTTTCTATCAGAGCCACTCCTGTTATTGCAGTCTTTTATTTTTATTCTCCTGTCTGAGTGTCCAGCTTCAGGAAGGTATTTTGTGTGGATGTATCAGAGGAGGTGTGTTACGTAGAGATGCTTGAGTGTGTTGTTGTGAGGTTTGGGACATAGTTATGGACGACACGTGGACAGACAACATTGGATGTGCTGTAGTGAGGTGGATGAGCTGCTCTTCCTCTGGAGGTTCTGGTGCTTTAATGTGAGCATTGAGCTGCTGAGTGACTGCTTTTGGACTGTGAAAACCCTTCCTGAAGTGAACACTGTGTGCAGCGTACTTCGTGTTTAAATACACAGGGTGATAGTGACATTGAGGCTGATTTTAGTTTTGTAGAGTTTTATACACCACTGTCTTAGTAAAGTGCGTCAACTGCTCAAATCCTGCACACAAACACAACACTCAAACCCTGCTTCATTCTGCTGCACAACTGAGGGATTCGGAACTGACCACTTACTGTATTAGAGATTTTACATTCATGTTGACACTTGTCATCACAGTTTTACAGACATCGTCACAAAGTGCTCTGAAGCCCCCACTCAGCAAGCTTGAGGTGACAGTGGCAATAAAAACCTCCCTCTAACAGGAGGAAACCATGAGAAGAACCAAGACCCAGAACTGGACTCCATCCTCCTCTGGGTGACCGGAGTGTGTATTTACGGTTATGTCTAAATGTGTGTGTGAAAAGGTAATGTACAAGTTAACATTAGTTCAATATTAAATTAGCATTCAGTTGAAGTCCAACAAAGTCCCAGCTCATTCCAGATGATGAGGTCTTTATGGGATCCAGGTGAGTTCACACACACACACACACACACCTGGAGTCATTACATGACCTTGACCATCACACACACAGTCACATTAGCTCAACAATGGCTAAACAACGGCTAATAAATTCTCTACTGATTTTGGACCTGTTTGTATCTGCATATAATGATACAGGAGGAGAAGCTCTGGTTATTAGGGGTCCAAGCATGAAGTGTTATAGAAGCCTCGTGTAATTGGTCCAGTTTTAATTTTTTCCTACAAAACGGAACGTGCAGCTTGAACCATAAGCCACCGAAAACTGAACAAGATTTAAGTAGGAACGGTGTGCATCTCAGCATAGAGCATAAAAGTGTAATGATCAGCCCATAATTGGTGCTAAAGCGAAGACAAACACGTTTGAACATTTACACGTTTATTTGGATAAAGAGGGGAACATACAGCGTTGCTATTTGAACAACAGTGGGCGCTACAAATGTTACATAAATATATGAAGCAACTATAAGTTACACAAAGCTGAAACTCGCTCAATAAGCAGACATGGTGTGCTGCTTAACATTTATTTTTCATTATTATTATTATTATTATTGTTGTTGTTGTTGTTGTTGTTGTTTTTCCATATAGTAATTTATTTTCACTTTTGGAAGGCTATATTTTTACATTATTGGAATGTTTCAGCTGTATTTATGCTCCGCAACTGTCTCTCTCTCTGACACACACTCGCACACAGTAAACTCACTCCTGCAGCTGCACTGTCCCCTGCTGGACCAACACCGTGTGTCTATATGGCAGGTAAGAAACCTACAGCGCAATGTTACTCAAAATTACTAAATTAAACTAAATTTAAACCACTTTCTGAGCAGGGTCTTGACTATGTTTCTTACTGTTACTGAAGTATGTAATGAGTATAATATTATTAATAAAGTCTAACATTACTGCATTACAGCAAAAGATCATACATTACTGTAGCTGCGTCACTTTTGCATGATCTGCATCTGGACGACCTGCTCCTAAAGATGTTTAGCAAAATAATTTCACTTATTTCTCTTTTTAAGGCTCATTCCTGATAAAGCCATAATATCCTAAAATCCAGTAATCTGCTGTATAAGATTTATTAACACAAAAATAAAATAAAGACATTTGATGTGAAGTAATACCCAGTCCTACCTGGACGTGTTTAGAGACTGCAGCAACACAAAATATTTTCTAACCATTAATAATTAAACCAGTGCCACAGATTAACTGTTTAAACAGTGTTTTAAAAATTAAATAAGTTAAATATTGCCTAAAAGGAAGATTATTCAGTTGAGCACTGCTGTTAGCTTTGTGTTTGCTCGCTCCTCCAGCTCCTCGATCCGCTCCATAAGGAGAGCTTTTCCTTCATCATGCCGTGTGTTTGTCTCGCTGCTCAACGCTGCTCAACGCTGAGCTGGTGTTTTCTTAAGTGTAAGAATATTGCAGCTCTTTCGTCTCCATCTGCAGCGTCAGCATAATGGAAATGCAGTCGGAGGAAAAAGCGTCTGAGGCCCGACTCGGTTCTGCTGCACGCCGAGCGCCGCTTCTGATTAAAACCTGTTAGTCAAACACTTTTAGAGAGCTTAGATAAACACTTTGATGAAAACTGCATCACTGCAGAGCGAGACTCAGCGGGGCGAACGCTACCGGAACACACGTGGGCCTGCGCCGGGACGAGACACGGGCGATACGATACGTAAAAACATCACGGTTTTACTGGATTAACCGTGCAGAAATTACTGCTGTAAAAAGTGTTATTTTGTAATGTCTGACTCTTCCATTAAACAGAATGTATTTTAATTTTAAGAGCATTTTAAACAGCTGTAAAAATACGTATTTTGTAAAATAACAACATAATATCTGACTTCTCATTGATCACAACCTATTTAATTTTTAAACAATTTACTTTTCCATTAAAACAAACTTATTTTTAAACATCATTTTAAACAGCTGTAAAATGTTATTTTGTAATGTCTGATTTTTTTATTGAACAGAAACTATTTTATTTTTAAAGGTTGTTAAACAGCCATTAAATGTGTTACTTTTTTTAATATCTGATGGTTTTGTAAGACAAGTCAAAGGACTAATGAGTGTGGCTTGAATTTTAGGGTTTGTGTTTAGTGTTTTGAGAAAAAGATGAGATTTTAGGAAATGTGTTTTACTTAGTGAGTTAAAATATTTAAATAAATGATAAAAGCAAAACAGATCACAGTATCTATTAGGCCTCCGATGATGTGAGTCACAAGTCGACCATACGCTCATGGTACCAACTCTCTAACTGTTGCTCTGCCAACTGCCCCCAAGTATGTGTGTGTGTGTGTGTGTGTGTGTGTGTGTGTGTGTGCGCTCTCTTCAGCAATGTCAATGTGTTTTACTTCTCGTTTTGAGCAGACAGTCACACAGAGCGGCCCAATGCTCTTTACTGTCTCCCGAGTCAAAGTAACTACGCACAGAGTCATCAGTGAAAAGGCCAATCACTCAGCGCAGTGTGTGTGTGTGTGTGTGTGTGTGTGAGAGAGTGTGTGGGTGAGTTAATGATGGCCACCTACAGCCGTGTGTCCATTTGAGATGAGACGCCATCGCTCAGGCAGACAAGGGGAACACATTTGCCTGCGGTTGATAAATCAGATTGGCGGTAATGCCAGCGCTCTGGGGCTCTTCCTCTACGTTTATAGCTGTGCTTATCTTCCAGTAAATCTGACACAACTCGCTCGCTGCCTCGCGCATGACACGCCTTTTAATCAAACCTAACGTGCGCCGGGCAGGGGGTTAGCGGCGGGATTTCGGGGCGCGCGGTGCCGAACTTGGCTTGTTTTTGGGTCACTGATTGGCCCTCGTCACGTCCCGGGCCTTCACGAGCCCTAACACCAACCGGCTCTGGAGTAAAGTTCCTTGTGGAGCTGAGAACATATGGTGCACCTAAAGCTCCACAAGGTGAAATTTTTATCTCGTGTTCACAAGTTAACTATCTTGCTGAAACATGTTAGTTATCTAGTGCACACCTTTTATCTTATAGAACCAAATTCCCTTTCTTATCCGCATATGCTAATTATCTCAGGGAAACAATTCACTTATCTTGTGGAATCAAGTATTTCCTTGTGGTATGAAGCGATTGTCTTGCGGGAAGTTATTTCTCTTGTGGTAACAAGCTGATGTCTTGTGCGAACAAATATCTCATGGGGACGTTATTTTTAAAGGAGAGAGGTTTCACTTTATTGTTTTGTGGTAATCGAGTCTGTTTATTTGTCAGTGTTACAATAATGAATGCTTTCCACTGATGTCACTGTCCAATGTGACATGGACGAGTCCACGCTCACTCTGAAGTCGGCAATGTAAGTGTAGCATCTCTCCCCGGCCTTGGTCTGGGGTTTCGTTTTGATTGTTTGTTGCACCTGTGTTCAGTTAAGTTGTGTTTGTGGATTGGTCATCGTTTTTTTAATTATAGTTCTGTTCTGGTCAGGTTACTTGTCAGTCCAGCATTACTTTATCCATTACATCACCCCTTAATTGTGTGAGTTTTGTTTTCTGTTTGATAAAAACAAGATTTCCTGCATCAGTGCCACACCAGGACGTGACAGTAACACGTTACAACACACTTTCAACCTGAGATTTACTGCGGTTTAGTTTATATAATAAAATCCCCAACACCACAAGACACAAGAGTAAAATGTTGTGAGTAAAAGAGCTGTTTCCTACAGAGTGTATGTCTACAGTCATTATGCTGCACCACATCACCCTCCACTGATGTAGAATCAACTGCAGTAAACTACATTTGACCATTTTACAATGTCCTACTTCCACACTTATTCTGGTGAAAGTAACTCAACAGTAATGCAGGAGTCGAGTAACATCACAATTCAGAGACAGTGATATTGGAGTGGAACTTTGTACTAACACTAACTAGTCATCTAGAATCTAGTACATGTTGGAGGTAACACTTGAAATCAGCAACCTTCACTTTGCCAACATTAATATTCACCATCATTAGGGAGAAGGTATTGAGATGACTTTTACATTTATATTTAGTTGATTTTAGAACATCTTGGAAAATCGTACATTTCTTGGCTGTGCCTCTCCAGGCCATGTGCACGC